>JAOUQT010315962.1:0-14553 GCA_025769995.1 Xyliphius kryptos | reverse complement strand
TGGGTTAAATGTGGAGGACAAATTCCTCTGTGTGTAAGCACAGTAGGCAAAATGAATCACTTTATCACTTTACTTTACTTTACGTGTCAAGATACTGACATATTCAATGAGGCGCTGCTTCGTCAGTGTCAGTCAGTCTAGTTGTCTTGTTGAAGCTAAGAAGTTACTGTTGTGACTCTTACAAAGAGCATTATATATTAATGATATTGCTGATGAAATACAATATTTAAAAATGGAGTAACAATCTAGACAGATATTACAACAGCTAGTTTATATTACAATATGAACAGCTAGACCTGGGACCTGTCTCACCTTTGGTCCTGGTTGCACTTGCAAATTGATCAAATTTATCAAATTGATGACACTGGTTGTAGGTGAAATCCCAGATACCCCAATGCCACTCACCCAGTTGTACACGTTTTAGTAGGGTTGCCACCTTTCAGAAATTACTATAAGGGACACCCAGCACAGCGCCTCTGGGTCCAACTCCAATGAGACAGGGCTCCCTCAGCCATGACACGGTTTCTTTTGTGCCGTATTTTTAGTCAAGGGCTGATCAGTAAAGCAATTAATCTAATTTAAAGCTGAAAGGTTTTATTACCAATAAATGCATTCTCACATAGAGTGCAGCTAATTAAATCTGTTTGTATGAAATGTGCAACAATACCGTTTTATATAAACTAATTAAATTATAAACTTAAAAATAATAATAATAATAACATATGTCCTCTCTGGGCTTCCTTAATCTAGCTGTGGTAACCTAGAGGAGTTATGTCTGGTTGATGACCTGAAAGGAAGTCAGGTCATTCAACCAGTTACACCACAATAATGACTTTATGTAATAATCATTATACAATGTATTCCTCAAAAATATAAACATTTTGATACAAAATCACAGAAAGCTTTTTTGTAATCTAGAAAACATGGCACAATGAAACTAAAACACCTGGTTTCAGCCACATTAATTTATTAGTATTAGAATTTTGCAGCCAATACAACATCAACTCGTCTTGGGAATGACAAACACGTCCTGCACAGTGGTCAGAGGGATTTTAAGCCTTTTTTTAGCATCTTGGTGCTATGCCGACATTATCCTGGATACCGTGGCTCTTGATACATCATAAAGACTTGCTGTCTTGGTCACAGATGCGCCAGCAAGATGTGCACCGACAATTTGTCCTCTTTTGAACTCTGGTATGTCAAACATAATGGTGTGTGCGTTGCAATATTTTGAGCAGAACTGTGCTCTTACCCTGCTAATTAAACCTTCACACTGCTCTTACTGGTAAAATGTGCAATTAATGAAGATTGGCCACCAGGCTGCTCCAATTTAGCCATGACACCTCCCACACTAAAATGACTAGTGTTTTAGTTTCCCTGTCCAACCCCTGTATATTAAAGTTGTAAGTCGCTTTGGATAAAAGCATCTGCTAAATGATTTAATGTAAATGTAATGTAAATGTAATTAAAGCAATAAGGCACGAGAGGGCGGGCCGTGCATAAGTGAGAAATCACAGGCAAGACCTGAGACTTTCCCATGATTTATTTACAACCATGCACAACCTCGAGTGCCTCATTGCTTTTATAAAAAAAGGTTACAAACAAACAATAATAAAAAAGGTTTAATCATAAATGCGTTTGTTAAAAGCAAAATCGCTAATAAACTGTCTTCCGCGACTGTGAACTGGTCCGTCTTTAAGGTGGTCGCTGAATGGCCGAGTTGTAGTTTTCCGGTTTATCAATCAAATATTGGCTCCGCCAATCAGATTAAAGGACCGTAAACAGTTTTTTTTTTAAATAAATGTAATTATTCATTATACTTATAAATCCAATATTATTAGTTTGATCAACGTCCATTTATAATATTTATATTGTCTAATACTACTGTAGGTTAAATAATTGGTAATTCATTCAACTCAACTCAAAAATCTCAACACCCTAAACCAAATTACACATTTCTATTAAAATAAGATGAACATGCACTGACATCTGCTAATAAAACACAACCAGTTTTATAACAGCGCCCTCTAAGGTCACAGAATCCAATGCTTATAAAAGTCGGTGTAACACGTGTGCTTTTGATCATTGTTACGTTTAGTGTTTTATAAGGTTGGTCTTCAGACAAAGACAGAAACATGTTGGAATTTTCTGCTGGCATTCATGCAGT
Source organism: Xyliphius kryptos (assembly GCA_025769995.1). NCBI lineage: Eukaryota > Metazoa > Chordata > Actinopteri > Siluriformes > Aspredinidae > Xyliphius > Xyliphius kryptos. The sequence goes on along the minus strand of JAOUQT010315962.1, from coordinate 12,386 downwards.
GTGCAGTACAGTGGTGAACAGTGATTTGGGACGGTAAGGCAGGTGGAAATCAGAGGCACTTAGCAGGACAACCCCTATAAAGGAGTGCTTGGTGGCGACCACAGACCTTTTCTCTGTTTTCATGCTTTCTGGCTGATGTCACTTTTGCATTTTGTCAGTTCTCTCACCATAGAGGTAGCATGAAGCGGTGTCTACAACCCACACAGAAGTTGCTCAGGTAGTGCAGCTTATTCAGGATGGCACATCAATGCCAGTTGTGGCAAGAAGGGTTGTTGTGTCTGCCAGCACAGTGTCCAGAGCATGGAGCAGATACCAGGAGACATGGAGGGGGCAGTAGGAGAGAACGTCCGGCGCATGTCCGGCATTGTAGGGCGGTCATACAGGCACGTGGAGGCCACACACACTACTGAGCCTCATTTGAATGTCTTGAGGAATTTCCACTTTATTTGATTATAATTTGATTTTCCACTTTAATTTTTGAGTATGATTCCAAATTCAAACCTCCATGGGATAATCATTTTGAATTACATTTTGATAATTTTTATGATCTTTTGTTCTCAACACATTCTACTATCTAATAAATTTAGATTTTCAACTTTATTTGATAACTATATTTAACAATATTTTAACAAATATTTAATTCCTTGAGAACTACAATAGTATTTTAGTGTTCCCTTAATTTGTTTAAGCAGTTTATAAAGAATTTTGTTAATCCAAAGTCCAAAAGTTAAGGGTCTTGCTTAAAGTTGGTAATTTCAGTGGACCTGGGATTTGAACCCTAAGATTGGTAGCCCAACACCATAACCACTGAGCTACCACAGCCTCTAGTCCGTTACCGTCTGGTTTGGAGCTGCAACTGAACAAAAAAGGAACAGTGGTGAATAAAATGGAGTGAGCAGCATGCTTATATGATCTCTTTTCCACAGACAACTTTAGTGTGTATCTACAGGATGTCCAAAATCTGCATCCATCATGAACCTTTACTCACAAAAACAGACAGCATAAGGAACTCAGTTAGTAAAACTGTTTTTATTTCATTTTTGTTACAAAGCATGATGTAGAAACACTAGAAAGTAAACCCTCGTGTTACAGCCCATCCTCCCCCAACGGTATCACCGTGGGAGAGTTCAGGTTCCTCCGAAACACTCCACCCTGTTAGTGTATATAGCCCTTAAGAACTCCTGGATTGTGTAGTACAAAAGTTTAATCACTCAGACCCATCTACAGCTGGACCTGCACACACCGCTACGTTAGAAACAAGGTAAGTCCCACACGTCACGTCACCGGAGGAGGACGAAGCATCCGGCTGAGCAGAAGGTAAAGAGGAGCAGATCATTAAGAACGCGATCATCAGTCTTACAGTGAACCGACGCTGTACTAACGCTTCAGGATTTGAACACTACGACTACTGTAAATCAGCAGGTTTGAGAACCTCATTTAACGGTTCCACGCCAACACCCCTCTCAAAAACAATCTGCTAATTTAGTATGAGAAACAAAGTGGGAAGGACAAAAAGGTTCAATATCTGATCCAACCGTTCCATTATTCCAGTATTTACTACAATTATAAAAGGTGTAAAAGCATTATTATTAACTCTGTAAAATCTCTCTTTGGCAAATTTCCAGTCCTTTTGCCTTGGTTTTAACCCCCCCCCCCCCCACCTCCAACCAATAAAATAGAATAAAGCCCCAAGATACACATTCTATAAAATCAGTAAGACAGAGTGTGTGTGTGTGTGTGTGCGTGTGTGTGTGTGTGCTGTGGTTGACTGTGAAAAGGCAGTGTGGTTAGACAGACGCTATCGTTCACAGCACAGAGTTACATTTACATAGTACAGTAGTGTGTGGAGCTGTTGCAGTGCTGATCCATGGGAGGTCCAGCAGCAGGCAGACAGTCCCTCTTGTTAGTCCTCATCTCTATGGTCCTGAAACATCCGAAACCAACAACACTGTGAGTCAACACACAGACACATACACAAAACCACACAGACTGTTAGGACTGTTTACCAGTGTAAATCGGAAACAATCACAAAAATAAGTATGTTATTAAATGATTATTAAAGCATAGTGGAACAATGTGACATCTAACCTATGAGGTCGATTCCTCAGTGTGCTGCATGGTCCGAACTCACAGCTTTTTTATTTTAATGTAATTTAATATCTGTTTATAGAACTTCATCATGTGTGCACTGTGCATGTTTACAAAAGTAGCAGCTGGCTGCAAAACTGAAGCCAATACATGAGATGGAGGTTAAGGGCGCAAAGCTGCTGCAGGACTTCAGTAATATGGTGTTAGTGAGCGATCAATCAGCATGTGTGGAATAACCTGTTAGCAAGCATCATTGTAGGCTCTCATGTCATATTGAGAATACTCGTCAACTAAGTCAGTCTCCCCCTGCATCGGATCATAACCGTATCCGGAGGTAAAGCGCGGATCCCCATCTGCAGAACATCACATATTTAGTGCTGGGATTAGCTCCATTAGTTTAATCGAAGAAGCTCGTTCATTCATCGGAACTGTGTCAATCAAAACGAGCTGAACACAGATACTAACCCATATCCGGGACAAAGCTTTGTTCCATGGCGGCCTGGTTAGCCTGGAGACAACAAATAATAAATAAAACATCAAGAGGTATTGAGCGGTAGAGCAGCAGTGGAACATCTGGAACAAGAGGACACACTCACCCTCTCCCACGCTGCAGGATCGTGCTTGAACAAAGAGTGGGTCAGTTCTACGGACACTCGTTTCCTGTAGTCAGCGTTTTTGTCCTCGGACAAACGAAACAGCACAGCCGCAGCGTAGGTGGCTAACAGAAAGAACACAGAACTGCACGGTTTTTCACCATTTAATTGATCAGTTAAACATTCTTATTTTTACCATCATTGACCATATAGATATACTTTGTAGTTCTATCTATCTATCTACACTGTGTTCCAAATTATGATGCAAATAGTATTTTCTCAGATTTTCCTAAATGACCTATATAAATTGCAGTCATTGTAATTTTCCAATCATCAACTATTCGAGTACAATTGAAAGGTTTCTGAACAAACTGCCAATGATAACAGAATATAAAAAAAATAATAACACTCAAAATGCCCGTTCCAAATTATTCTGCACAGCAGAGTTTTCCAACTTTTTAAAAAGAAAAAAAAATGGTCCTTTGTGATATTATAAGCACAAGCAGGTTATTACAAACTGAAATCAAACAGTTTTCAAGTCAAAACTTTATTCTAGGTGATATTACACTTGCACATAGGACCCCTTGTTCAAAAGGAGCTTCTGAACTCGCTCGTTCATTGAATTTGTCAGGTTTTGGATGCTATCTGCTTCAATTGTTTTGCATGAGGACAGAATTTCCTCCCAGAGCTGTTACTTAGATGTGAACTGCCTTCCGCCATCATAGACACTCCTTTTGATGATTCTCCAAAGGTTTTCAATGGGGTTGAGGTCAGGGGAGAATGGGGTCCACACCATAAGTTTGTCCCCTTTTGTGCCCATAGCAGCCAGAGATGCAGATGTGTTCTTTGCAGCATGAGACGGGGCATTATCATGCATGAAAATGATCTCGCTGCGGAGGTCATCTTTACCCCTTCAGGGATCCTAAAGGAGCTGACAATCTCTCTCCCCATGAAAGATTACCTCCATAATGTATGTGGAATTTCTCAAACAGCACTTCCTGCCATGGTTCAAGAAGAAGAATCGTGCATTCCGCAGCGAGATCATTTTTATGCATGATGATGCACCGTCTCATGCTGCAAAGAACACATCTGCATCTCTGGCTGCTAAACCCCATTGAGAACCTCTGGAGCATCATCAAAAGGAGTGGCTATGACTGCAGGAGGCAATTCACATCTAAGCAACAGCTCTGGGAGGGTATTCAGTCCTCATGCAAAACAATTGAAGCAGATAGCATCCAAAACCTCACAAATACTGGTGACGTGTTTGTGTGTGTTGTGCTAGTATCAATGAAGCAGGCATACAATATGTTTGCGACACCTGTAAGTGTATCAGAGATAATATCTCATATCTAAGTTAGTCATCATGAAGTGCTTCAAGTGTAGTTACGCTGTCTCACTGAAATGTTCATGATTCACTGGTACCAACACACCACCACTTCAGTACTCAACTCCTGTTTTGTGGGGTCCTGTTGAATCATGTTTCCTCCTACATCATGTGGCTGGGTGAGTGTGTCACTTATCTAATAAACAGGTGGTACCAGGATGCACAATGGGAAGAAGAGAAGCGGGTGGGGACAATGTTCTGCTTGGAAGCATTGTGTCCTGCATCCATGTGGATGTTACTTTTGACACCTCCACCTTCCTAATCATTGTTACAGACCATGTTCACGCTTTCGTGGGAACAGCAGCTCTGATGGCTGTGATCTCTTTCAGCAGGATAATGTTTTTCACTCCAAGTAAAAATGGTCCAGGATGGTTTGAGAGTGAAACAGTGAGTTTATGAGTGATATTCTAAAACACACACTAAACGGTCAACTTTGTCATCTCACGTCTCAGCGTACGGGTTGTTCTCACTCACCACTGCCTTCGTTGCTGGAGTGCAGCAGCTCCATGAGGGGCGCGCAGGCGCCCTCGGCATCGATCGTAGCGGCCGACTGTTTATCCAGAGCCAGTTCACACAGCACGCCGGCAGCCACGCGCTTTATGTTCTCCACAGGTGAGTACAGCAGCTGGAAAACAAAGAGCAGAACATGTTCACAGAAAGGTTCTGAATGCAGAACAGGAGGTTCCTCCATGTGCCAACAGTCTCAGACCTGAACAAACAGTGGGATGGTGTTCATATCCGCGATCACGCCTCTATTAATTGCATCTCTGGCCATGATGTGCAGAGCCCCGGTACAGCCCTCCACGATCTCCTCCATCCTCACACCATCCTAACAACACAAAACACATGGTCATGATATCTGAAACCCTGGGCTCTGTGAAAGAAAAGATGGCTGTCCTGCAGAGGGACATCAGTGTCATCACTGTACTTGGTATGTCTGCTGGCTGGTTGAACCGTGTTTCTGAGCATCCTGGTGTGCATTCTTCAGCAGAGCTACCAGTTTAGCAATGGCTTCTGCATCTCGCAGTGGCATCTGATTTGCCGGGCACAGCGCCAGGTTACGGATTAGGCCGACCACCGCCTGGAGACAAGAGAGGGATTCAGAAAGGTTCTTGTTAAAAAGCAATAGCGTGATCTATTTTGATCAAAGGAAACCCACACGGACACGGAGAGAACACTGAAACTACATCCAGATAAGGATTCATACCGGGATCCCCAGGCAGAAGTGCTAATCACCAAATCACTGTGCCACCCAGGTATTAAGTCAAAACAACTTTTCTTTGCTATATTTTGCAGAAGGCTTTAAAAATAACACTATAGAAAAAACATGACGCTAGATTTTCATTCATTAAACACAGTAACATCACCACTGCTCTTAATTAAATTATGGTCTAAATAAAAGCTGTAAACACTGAAACACAGATTTATAACCCCATTTTATTTTTAGAATACATCTTAAGTTTTGCTTTGGATGCATTTAGTGCCAGATTATTCTTCTTACATTAATATCATGTCAGTGTTTGGACTTAAAAATTCCCTTGTTGATGGTTTTGTCTTTCTTGAGATGACACTTAGCACACGTGTGTTGTCAGCAAACTTAATGGTGTTGGTAGGGTGGGTGGAAGTGCAGTCATGGGTGTATAAAACATAAAAGAGGGCTCATTACACAGCCCTGAGGGACATCAGTGCTGAGTGTGAGGACCGAGTCTGACTAGCTGGGGATGATTTGTCTATAATCAGATGCAGATAGTGTGGAAGAGCCCTGTATCAGTAAATAAAGTTCTCATAAAGCTTTAAGATTTGCATCAAATGATGATGCATCAAAATTTTACAGGGCAACTGTATTTTAATGTAAAACTATACCCTACGAATGCAAAACTGCATTAGAAACAGCATGCTGGAGTGATACTTCAGAGAGCTTATTCCACCCCTTGTAACAATCTGTAAAGATCCACCAATCGATGCGCCCTTCTTACCTTAACCACAGGCCAGTAGTGAGGTCTGTTTAGCAGTTTACTGATGGCCGGGATGCCGTAATATGTGCGCACAGCATTCTGAGCAATCTCACAATCGGGGTGGCGACTAGTGAGGTGGCGCAGGGCACATGTGGCCGGCTCGGTCACTTCTTGTTTCTGGTCAGCACGCAGCAGTGCGTGGATCAGTGCCTCCACTCCATTGTTTTGAGTCACAAATGTCTTGTTGCGTGAGTTATTGCACGTCAGGTTGGACAGAGTGCCAGAGACGCAGGCCAGCATGTTCATGTCGTCTGTGGCGAGGAGGCCGATCAGAACCTGCAACAGCCCCTCCAAACCATCCTACAGGCAGACAAAAAAACAGACATTTAGAAAAACAAAAAATTCAATCAAACTCTCATTCATGCAGACTTAGTCAATGACTTGTTTTGTTTAAAAAAAAAACATTATAAAGGCCAAATGTTTGCTGTGTTCCAGTTCATATTAAACAAAGATAATCATGGAATTATTTATTTTAACCAAACCTAACAAGTTAATGGGGTTTTTGGTGAAATCAAATATATTTCATAAGAACACTGCTCCTTTTGTACCATTTCAAATTCTTAACTGGACCGAAATGTAAAAATTTCAGTAATAAGTATTAATGGCCTCTAAAATCCAAAATTTTGTCCGTTTATTGAATTACAAAGATAAACTAAATGCTTGATAGTTTTTGTTTTTCTTTTAAACTGAGCAGGAGTTAAAATCAAAAGCAAGATGGTTCTGATCCTGTTCAACAGCCCTTTTAAATCTAGAATCCCTTTAGAACTTAATCTCATTAGGTATATTTTGATATCTTAGATCAGACTGGAAGCCTCTCACAGACCTGTTTGGTGGCAGCATCAGACAGGTTTCTCAGAGTCCACAGACAGTTCTGAGTAAGTCGCTGGCTGTTTCCGGTCACATGTTTCCCCAAAGCTTGCATTCCACCTGAGATGAGGAGTTAGAGTGGGTTGGTTAGAGAAACAAAAAAAGAGGGGGTGTGAAAATAAAGGGAGCTACCAAAACACTTCCAATAATACTGATCGACTATATTGTAATTTGTAAATATAGCAATACATGACAAAACTTTATCTGTACTGAGGCGCTATTGCATCATGACAGATGCTGATCGTTGCAAACCTTACATCACCAAACACAAAGCAAAGTGTCGGATGCAAGTGGAGACGTGTTCTCTGGAGTAACAATCACAGTTCTTCATCTTGCTATCTGATGGACATGTCTGAGTTTGGTTTGGTTGTTAGGAGAACAGTAGACATCTGACCGGATCGTGCCAAGTGTAAAGTTTGGTGGAGGTGGGATAATAGTGTGGGGTTGTTTTTTATGAGTTTGACTCTTTCACAGTTCTCTCACGAGATGGCACATGGACCCATTATTACTTACAGACACGGAGTTACCTTTATACTCTGTTCTGATCCCTCATGTGTTACAGTGGAATGTTTCAACATCAATCGATCACTGGAACTGAATCAAATAATATCAGATCCAAGCAAGAGAACCAATACTTACCCAACAGACAAATGCATAAAGAAAATGTACAAAAAAACAGACATGAGAGAAGAGAGATGCAGTGAGAGAGAGATGACTGCAAAGGGAACAGCAGTGGGTCAGTGACTATGATTCTTGTGAGAGGTATTATTAGGTTAATAGGGCTCTACTACTCTGGTCCTCACTCACCAGCATCCACAATGGCTGGCTTGTTGCTAGGACACACTGAGAGCACCTTCAGCACACGGCTCGTGGTCCACAGCAGCTTCTCATAGTTGTAGTTCCTCATGATTTGGACCAGACCCTCAGGACCACCATTAGCCAAAATAATCAGCTGCAGAGAAGACAACAAAATGAAGACATGACAATTGTTAAAACCACTTTGGAGCTGATGCTGTTCTTGTGAATGTGATTATTTTAAAAACATGATGCCTAATGATAATGCATCACTGTGGTGTAAAGACGAAGAAAGACAGAGAGATAGAGAGAGAGAGAGGGTCTACAGGAAAACCTGGACCTGCTGCAGCAGTACTGTCAGACCAGGGACCTGACAGTTAACCCAAAGAAAACCGAAGTCCTAACATTCCAGGAAAAAATCCAGCTCTCTGGGAACATTAACATTAGGACCACACCAAATCGAGCACGCAAAAAGTTACACCTATCTCTGACTAACAATTATTTCCTCTGAAAACTTTAGTCTGGCAGTGAATAAACAGAGAGAAAAATCCTGCAGAGCTTTCTACGTTGTAAAACAACAAACCACTGTAGAAATTCCAATCAGAACTTGGCTTAAAATATTAGAATCAGTGATTGAATCAATCTACCTGTATATGGGGTCCTCTGACTAAGCAAGAAATTCAACAAATAGGACAAACACCAGAAATAACGCATGTAAAGCAGAATTAAGTCGATATCCATTAAATATTGAAACACAAAAAACATATGCAATTAAATTCAATAACCACCTGAAAGACAGCAACCCACACACCGATTATTAAAAAGCTCTGCAATCCCAAAAACTGAGCAAACACACCGGTCCCCAATACACTGAAACTGAGTCAGTGCTGCACCACATCACAAACACACACTCACACAGCATGCACGCACACACTAACACACAAACACCAGACTCAGGATCAGAGTCAAACCTAATTCTGACAAAATCAGAAATTAAACTCAGAAAATAAATGTAATTATTTATGTCAATAGGAAACTGAAATGTTGTCCCAGAGTAAAATAGAATGTTATTGGCCTAAAAATACAGACATTAGAGACCAATATTATACTAAATAAAAATACAGAAATCATCCCAAATTTGACCAACTTTACCACTACTAAAAAAAACTGCCACACCCACTGGAGGAACACAGAGAGAGCTGCACACAAACCCGTCACCAGGTGAGGAACAGAAAGTGACCCATTCAGTCAATACACACCCCCCCCCACCCTCACACACAGGCTTATATTATATTCCTCTTTTTTATTTTTATTATTCCTATTGTTTGTAAATCTTGTTCATTTATGTATTTTTGTCTGTTTTTGTCTTTGTGTTTTATTTCATACCTCAACTTTGGGCAATACAAATGTAACATTTGCCATGCTAATACAATTTAAAATGAAAGTTGATGGAGAGACGGACAGAGACAAAAAGAGAGAATGTCTTTTTTAACTCCACATACACATCAGTTTAAATACATTGAACTAAAGCACCAAAATACGCATAAACCATCTGGCACCTTGCTCTCCTGGTTGCCGTATGAGAGAAGCTGAAGGCAGTCTGTAGTGATGGCCAGGAACTTGGGGTTGCTCTTCTTTAGCAGCGGAACCATTTTCTGAAGACCATCAGCCAGACGCACCGCCATCTTGGCTCCCTCCTGATGCAGCAGCAGGTTATGGAGAGTGGTGATGGCATAGAAAAGCACTGACTCCATAGGAGAGCTGAAACACAAACAGTAATGTAGCACTTAACCCGAACTGCACCTGTGCCATCCCTCTCAGGTTTAATGATCTTTCAGAACACAGCCGACTCTGGGTCAGGGTTACTCTGGGTCCGTGGGCCATAATTTTGTTTTTATAACATGCCACATGTGATGAAAATGACAATAAAGCCTCCTTGAATCCTTGACTATTGTCTGTGCTTTGCTCTTACCTCGCGATCATCTGTACCAGACCACCCACTTTACATTTACCAGCCGCTTTTATCCAAAGCGACTTACAAACGAGAGAACAACACAAATCAGTATTTTTAGGAAAAAAAACTGCTAAACTGCAGCACCATCAACCCTGCACATTACTCAATCTGGCGATTTGTTTTTGTTTTTTATAGCAAGTATCTGTGGAAGAGATGGGTTTTGAGAAGTCTCTTGAAAATGTTAAGTGAGTCAGCTTTACGGATGTTGTTCCACCATTTAGCGGTGGTGAATTAAATGGAGTGAGAATTAGCCCCTCGGTGAGTTGGATTCACCAGGCGACATTCATCACTAGAGCGTAGTGAACGAGTTGGAGTGTACCTAATAAATATGGACTAAAGGTATGTGGCCAGTGATCGTCCTGTAGGCCAGAGTCAGTACCTTGTACTGAATGCGAGCAGCTACAGGAAGCCAATGAAGTGACATGAGTTCGCTTTGGCTGGTTGAACACGAGTCGGGTTGCGAAGTTTTGAACCAATTGCAGAGGTCTGATTGTTGAATTTAGGAGACCGACAAGAAGAGCATTACAATAGTCGAGCCGGGACAGGATGAGGGCTTTTACCAGCAGCTGAGTAGCCTGTTCTGTTCTGATTTTTTCTGATGTTATACAGAATGAAACTGCAGGAACTTTAAATACACAACACATAAAACATGCTTTCTGAATTCACATGTGGTTCTTTAAGGAACTTGATCTGGTTCTCCTATGATGCAGCTGTGAAGCAGGGACAGTAAGAGCCACCCCTAACAGCAGCTTGGTGTGAAACATAGTTCGGTATTTACAGGAGGGTGCCGGTGTTTGGGTTGTTCTCTCTCTTACCTAAGCATGCGCACCAGGGCAGGAATGCCTCCCGATTTAAAAATCGACAGCAGGCCCTCGCGCTGGTGGGACAGGTTGTGCAGGATGCTGGCGGTGGCGCGTGCCGTGTCCATGTCACTTGTGTTCTGCATGGCCCTCACCACAGCCGCCACCACCTGTGGAGACTGCATCAGGGCACGCCGAGACGCCTCCTTCTTTGTCAGCTGGTTCACGATCTGTGCCGCCTTGTTCACCACCACCTATTCAACAACAAGGGGGTCAAAGGTCGTTCTTTTTCCATGGAACGAACTACAAATTATTTCAATATCTGCTCCTGACATACGCAGTTGGACGAGTCCTCATTACCAAGCGACCTTTAGGTTCTTCATGTCCTAATCAGTGGGTGGAGTCTCTTCCTGCTCTGTGCTCTGTTTACACACCATGAGGTCATTACATTTCCAACATTGTTGGTGGGGTGACAGGGGTGTAGTTGTTAGCACGTCTGCCTCTTAGTGCTGGGGATTAAGGTTTGAAACCTAGTCTGGGTGGAGTTTCATGTTCTCCTCGTTTCCAGTTGAGTTATCTCAGAGTTCTACAACTTCCTCCCACAGACCAAAAACCTCTGAACTGCCTCTATCTAAATTTCCCCTATTTATTGTGAGTGAGTGTGTAACCAGCGATGGATTGGCACCTTGTCCTGCCCACCGCCCGAAACAACCCCCTCTCCACCGCAAAACTAGGCCTAAGTACAGGATTAAGCAAAAGACAATAAGATGAGCTGTCCTGTTTGTCGGTTGCTCTGGCCCTTCCACCTGTGATTAGATTGAGAGCCTTTACATTCTAAAGCTCATCACAGTTGTGACTGAACAGTTGAACTTCACTCCTGAACTGGTTTCTAATAAACAACTTAAATTTTTTTTGTTTTTATCATTCACCCTAAATAGGATGGTCCCTCCTCTGAGTTTTGTTTTTTTCAAATTTTGTCCTTTGGTGTCTGTGCCTCAGGGTTCATTGTGCACAGCTCTATACTGTATTAATAAAATATGGGCCAGAGTTACTTTCCTCTCCTTTTCCAGTTAATAATTAAAGGGTAGCTTTGGGGTTTTCGAACCTGGAGCCCATGTTTTAATCTCTTTGGACTGTGTGTAGTTCTCCCAGAGGTACCCACCTGATCATCATCGTTGAGCAGTTTTGTGAGTTCAGGAACAGCACGGGTCGCCATCTCAGCATCATCCTGGTAGTTGATCAGGTGGATAATGGCAGTTTTCAGCATTTGGGATGGTTCAGCCAACTTCTGGACGTTGGTCTGCTGGGACGGGTCTATCTGTGTGGATATGATGGTGGTCCCCTCCATCACGGCCTCAGGAAACATGGCCGCTTTAACACGCTGGGCTCGAGTCATAGTCACATGAGACTCCAGGTCTGTGAGGGAAGAACACACATCGTTCAGAACCACCACCAAAGCAGAGCTGCGGTACACGAACCGGAACCGGAACTAACCACATAAAGCTTTAACTACATTTAATTAATCTCCTCAGCTTTAACTGGTTTAAGTTAAATCAGGTTTAACACAGATTACCTGTAACCAGGTTTAATTAAGTTTAGACTTGATCAGGATTAATCTGGTTTATTGTGCATACAGACGGACACGCACGCACACAGATAGACAAACACGCACACAAGCAGACAGACAGACACGCAAAAACACAGACCGACACGCACTCACGCACGCACACAGACCGACACGCACTCACGCAAGCACACGGACCGACGCGCACTCACGCAAGCACACGGCCCGACGCGCACTCACGCAAGCACACGCACCGCCGCGCACCC
>JAOUQT010315923.1:0-14556 GCA_025769995.1 Xyliphius kryptos | reverse complement strand
GGAGAACATGCAAACTCCACCCAGATAGGGATTCGAACCAGGAATCCCCAGTGCTGAGAGGCAAATGTGCTAACCACCAAGCCACCATGCCGCCGCTTAACAACACAATGCAATAAAAACTAAAGGAAGATAAACTTCTGATAGCCACTGACTCTTCTGATCTGGTAATATTGTACTTTAAATATTATGTTATCCATATGTCATTAAATGTTGGTTTTAGTGCAACCAAGAGGGCCAATAAAATGTTTTACATTTATTGTACTTCAGTTTTTTGTAGTTTAAATCATTACATCAAGGTCTACCATTTTTCAATGGTAACATTACAGTTAAAATTATAAAGCTCACAATGACACGCTCTTTAGATTTAGTTCCACAATATAGTGACTGTCGAAGTGGACTCTGGAAAGAATGGCTTTCAAGTGGAGTAGAAGTTCTTTTCGTTACAAAATAAGCAACATATAATGTCCGAAAAAATATGTCTATATGTTTAATGTGTATGTGTCTCAGTTATATTGTCCATATGATGGCCTATATACTGCAATGTTAGAGGATTGTAACGTATAATGGCTCGGATGCACCAGTGATATGTTATAGCTGCAGGTGAACGAATTATGTCCCCAACATCGAGTATTTAATTTAGCTTGCAGAGCTTTGACGCTGGGGCAGTACAAGAGTTTATTGTGTGTATTAGACAACGCTCTCATCAGAATATATTTTAGAATACACTACACTACCTTTTTTTCTCTCATTTATTTTTGATGACCTTTCTTAAAGCCCATCATATCTGTCTGTGCATTTGTGTACCCCTCTTCGACTCAGAGTGTCGCTGTTCATCAACGTACACTGTCCATTTAAATAGTAGGTCTCGCCCTGCAAGACATCCGAGAATTACCAGAAAAAGAAAACACTCGTTTCTATTTCAAGTTGGACTAGCACGTTATTAAATCGTGATTTAGTTTCATAATTCTATCGTCTACAACAATAGTAATTGAGAAAATACAAACTATAGAAAAAAACAACGATGTGGAATAAGGAATTATTTTTCTCCAGCCTTTATTTTTACATTGCGGTCGCGCAGATCAGTTACTCTATTCCGGAGGAAATGAAAAAAGGCTCGGTCATTGGAAATATTGCTACAGATTTGGGATTGGATGTTAGGAGATTAAAATCTGGAAACGGGAGGCTATTTTCCGGCAACAGCATCGAATACATCGAGCTGAACAAAGAAAAAGGTATGCTAATTGTAAAAGAGAAAATAGATCGCGAGTCTTTATGCGTAAAAATCACTCCTTGCGCTTTACATCTTCAAATGATTCTGGAGAATCCCATGGAGCTATATACAGTCACTGTCGAAATCACGGACATAAACGACAACGCTCCGTTTTTCCTGAACAAAGACATTCGTTTAGAAATAAGCGAAGCAGCGGTCACAGGAGCCAGATTCATGTTAGAGAAAGCAACGGATTCTGACGTCGGCATTAATGGCCTCCAGAGCTACTCACTTAAACCAACAGATCATTTTACTTTAGACGTGCAAAACCTCGCCGGTGGTGAAAAGAACATAGAAATGGTTTTACAAAGACCTCTGGACAGAGAAAACATTGACAGATTTACGTTATTGTTAACAGCTATGGATGGAGGTAAACCGATGCTGTCTGGTTCTATACAGATACACGTCATTGTGTTGGATGTTAATGACAACGCTCCAGTTTTTGCTCAAAAAGTGTATAAAGCAAGGATAGTCGAAAATTCACCAAATGGCTTTAAATTAACCTCTGTTAGTGCATCTGACGCAGATGAAGGACCAAACGGCCAAATTTCCTATTACATTTCAAACACAGAGGAAGGTGTAAAAAATATGTTTACAGTAAATAATTTTAATGGTGATATTTTAACAAATGGACAGATTGACTATGAAATGCAGAGTCATTTCACTCTTGATATTCAGGCCAGGGACCAGTCTGGGCTTTCTGACTCCTGTAAGGTATTAATTGATGTTCTTGACCAAAATGATAATAAACCCACAATAACTATTATGTCCTTGTCCAGTTCTATATCAGAAGAGTCGCCTTCTGGTACCATAGTAGCAATGATGAGGGTTCATGATCCGGATTCTTCTGTAAATGGAAAGGTCCATTGCACAGTTAGTGAAAAAAGCAAATTTGCCATTAAGTCCCCATCAAAATCTGTATTTAGCCTACATACGAAAGAAGCATTAGATAGAGAGAGCAAAGCAATGCATAACATTACTGTAACATGCAGTGATGAAGGAGTCCCCTCACTGTTTAGCAGTGTTTTTTTTGTGTTACACATATCAGATGTGAATGATAATGCACCAACCTTTGGGCAAAATAAATATACAGCATACGTGCTTGAGAACAACACACCAGGTTTCTCAACATTTACAGTGAAAGCCACTGATGCTGACTCCAATCAAAATGCATGTGTTTCTTATATTTTAGTAGACAGCACAGTAAATGGAGTTCCTGTATCATCATATGTATCAGTCACTCCTGATAGTGGAGTCATTAATGCTGTACAATCTTTTGACTACGAGCAGTTGAGGGATTTTCAGTTCTATGTAAAAGCTCAGGATGGAGGTTCCCCTCCACTCAGTACTAATGTGACAGTACAAATTATAATTCAGGATCAGAATGATAACGCTCCTCAGGTTCTCTACCCAGTACAAACTGGTGGTTCTCCAGTAGCTGAGATTGTACCTCGGTCAGCAAATGTTGGTTATCTTGTCACTAAAGTGGTGGCTGTTGATGTGGACTCTGGCCAAAATGCCTGGCTTTCCTACAAATTTCACAAGACCACAGACAGGGCGCTGTTTGAAGTGGGACCACAGAATGGAGAGATACGAACTGTGCGTCAGGTCACTGATAAAGATGCTGTGAAACAGAAGCTGACTGTAGTTGTGGAGGATAACGGACAGCCATCTCGCTCAGCTATAGTCAACATCAATGTAGCTGTAGCTGACAGTTTCCCTGAAGTGCTCTCAGAATTCACAGATTTTAATCAGAACAAAGAATATAATGATGATCTAACATTTTATTTAGTCTTAGCACTGGCTGCTGTTTCTTTCCTCTTCATTACAACTGTAGTAGTTATAATATCAGTAAAGATCTGCAGGTGGAGACAATCACGCTTCTTTTATCAGTCCAATCTCCCTGTTATTCCGTACTATCCACCCGGTTACACAGATACAGGATTTACTGGAACTCTGCCTCACATAAATAAATATGATTCATGTATGACGACTGACTCAAGAAAAAGTGACTCTAAATATTCAACTCTTGGAGGACAAAGTATTTTGTTAATGGACCCAAGTTTCACAGAGACTATGGAACGCACACTAAAATTAAATCGCATGGAGGACCTAGAGTCTTCAGAATTGGTAAGGCCTTATTATGTTTTAAAAAATCTTTTGTTTCATGGCTTTAATTAAATAATTAAACAATACATATTACTCATGTTAATGTTTGAAAAACTTCAATCAAGACTAATATCTACTAGCATTATTTTAATAATATATATTTTCAATTATATACATAATATATAATTATAAATAATATAACATACTTTTTTGTAAGATTTTGCAATGTGAATGCTTTTAATTCCACAAGACACTTGTCATGTTGCTTGACTGACAGAAAATGTATTTTGTGTATGGTGATTTCAGTGTATAACAATTAACTGTAGCTAATTATTCACATAGCGTGTGGGTTGTATTT
Source organism: Xyliphius kryptos (assembly GCA_025769995.1). Taxonomy (NCBI): domain Eukaryota; kingdom Metazoa; phylum Chordata; class Actinopteri; order Siluriformes; family Aspredinidae; genus Xyliphius; species Xyliphius kryptos. The sequence goes on along the minus strand of JAOUQT010315923.1, from coordinate 10,819 downwards.
GTAAACTTATAGGGTGGTTGTTTTGATGGACTTTAACATAAGGATTTAGTGTACATATAGTTTGTTATTTTTGCTTTATTGAACAATCATAACAAGATGTATTCATCTAGTTCCAGCAAAACTGGCTGGACTTTGACCACAGGAGACTGTGTCTTAGAGATGGGATAATTCTCTAATGCTTAAATGCAGTGTTTTTTGTACCTGTGACCATGCAAATTGTGTCTTTACCAAAGTTTCTATTTAGTTTTAAATACCCTAATATACTGTTGTGTCCTTCTGATTTTTTCTGTGTTTTTTTAAGACATACAGACACGACTGTTCATTTGGATAGCATTTTTTTGCTGCCCTAAAATAGACACCATTTAGCATTAGAGACTCTTATACAATAACATTAACCAGTGTGAAAGATGTTTGTTGACTGACTATTCCCAAAGAGGAGATTTTAAATATTCTTCATTTGTACACAGTGTGTGAATGAGGATTGTTTGAGTCAGTTTTAAACCAGTTTGATGACTTTACTTCACTTCATTTGAAGTGAACACGTCTTATATTTAAAAAAAGGGTGAACTTAAAATAATGGATATACCATACAATTAGTAGGCCATCGATCCATTATCTTCCGCTTATTCCTCTACTAGGATTGCAATGGGGTTTCCCATGCCCATCCAGGGGAGTACATTTCGGACACTGGGCAGATATACCCAAGACAGGGCGCCAATCCATCGCTGGGCACACACTCACTCACACATTCACACACACAAACACACACTATACGGGGCAATTAAGGGCATTCAATTTTCCTGGAATCCATGGTTTTGGAATGTGGGAGGAAGCCGGAGAACACAAAGGAAACCCATGCGGACACGGGGAGAACATAGAAATTTCACCCAGAGAGGCGAACGTGCTAACCACTAAACCACCGTGCTGCCAGACAATTAGTAGTGCACTACCTTAATATTTCGAAAAATCATGAAACACCTAAAATATTCTTTTCTTTTATTTCTTTTTAGGATTTTGAAAAAACAATATCAGTTTCTAAATTCACCCCTGATATATCAGATGTATTCACTTCAAGTACATCCATTGTAGATCTATTAAAGTTTTAGAAAGATGACCACTTTGATGTATATGTAATTCTTAATGCATGTTTATTAAACTTTAATGTTTAATGTTTATTAAAACTCCAATCACTTATTCCAATTTGGTTTTATACAACAATACCATAAAAGTTTAAACCAGATTTAAAGCAGAATAAACATGTAGTTTTGGAAGTTCAAATAAAAAAAATTAAAAAATCAATGATACAAATTTTCATGATACAAATGTTTATATACACACAACTATATTCATTAAGCATATACTCAAAATATTGTAGTGTAGTGCAAAGATATAGGGATGAGGGGTACTGTATATTATGACATTCACAATCAATCATGAAAATTAGGACATATTAATAAACGGATTTATTGAATAAGAACAAGCAAGCCAAAATCACTTAATATTTAATTAATATCAGATGAGAATGATAATGCACCTATATTTGAAAAACATAGTGATTGAGAACAACAACTCTCTATATTCACATTGAAAGCCAGAGATGCAGACTTTGTTCCCATCTCTTATAATTTAGAGGACAGCTTAATAAATGGCATTCCTGTACCATCATTTGTTTCAGTAATTTCTGATAGTGGAGTCTTTAATGCTGTACGATTTTTCAACTACGAGCAGTAGAATTTTAGTTCCATGTAAAAGCTTAGGGTGGAGGTTCACCGCCACTCAGTACAACTGTAACTGTACAAATTATAATTCAAGATCAGAATGACAACGCTCTTCAAGTTCTCTACCCAGTAAAAACTAGGGGTTGTAGCTGTACCTTGTTTAGCAGAGGTTGGTCATCTTGTCACTAAAGTGGTGGCCGTTGATGTGGACTCTGTACAGAATGCCTGGCTCTCCTACAAATTTTACAATGCCCCAGACAGGGAGCTGTTTAAAGTGAGACAACAGAAAGAAAAGATACGAACTGTGCATCAGGTCACTAACTAACAAAGAAAGAAAAACTGACTGAAGTTGTGGAGAATAAATGACAACCATCTTGCTCGGTTGTAGTTAACAGCAATGTAGCTGAAAGTTTTCCTGAAGTGCTCCCAGAATTCACAGATTTTACACAGAGCAGAAAATATAACGATGATCTAAAATTTTATTTAGTTTTGTCTTTAGGTCATGTCTCATTCCTGTTTATCACAGCTATACTAATAATATCAAACAAGATCTACAGGTGGAGACAATCACAAATATTTTTTCATCAAAATTTGCTCGTTATTCTATACTATTCACCTGGTTATGCAGATACAGGAATTTCTGGAATTCTACCACACATGTATCAGTATGATACGACTGACAGGAAAGAAAGAGTGCAAATACTCTAAACTTGGTAAAAAAAAAATACATTTACTGTGGACTCAAGTATCACATGCAACGTGGAAAGAAAGATATTCTTTTGGATTATGCAGATTCACGTGACATGGTAAAAGCTTTTTTTTTGGGGCAAAATTTACGTGTTGTGTATTTGGGGATTACCCCAACATGTTCTCAAACTTTTATACTTATCTCATGATCATACACACAGCTGTTAATTATGTTCCTCCTCAGACACTTTTTTTTTTACACAGATTCTGGTAGAGGGCATCTAGAAATCCTGTAACCCATCAGGTCCTGTTTTTATTATTATTTATTTATTTATTTGTTATTATGTTCTGGGATTGATTTTTACCTTATGTCTAAAAATCTAGCAATTATAAATTGTATTTAGGTATTCAATGGTGTGCCCCTAAAAGAGGTGTTGTAAACTTTATATTCTGATACTGCAGCACTGGAAATTATAGACAAGTACATCTGCCTTATTAGTTTCTCAATTTTTTATGGTACACTTGATAGAAAATTTTTTATTCACCCGCATGTGTTGTGGTTTGTCAGCATTTGTACTTTTGTATTATATATAATTATGATTGCCTCAAAAATTTATAAAATTTGATTATGTGTAATACTTTAATTTGACTCACAGGGCCGCTGTTGGTCAACTAAGGACTAGACTCGTGCTCTTTTGTATGTGACGGCACAAGAAATAAGAAGCTGAGCAGAGAAAAAATGCGTTTAGACAGATTATTACGGCGTTCGTTTGTTGTGCTTCATTCATTTAAAAGACTGTTGGTTTTAAATTAGATATGTAACGTGCTGAGATTATAACCATACGGTGACTGCGCTATTTCCAATTATTTTTGAAGCTGCTGAAGAAAATGGCAGGGATGTGGCAAATAGCATTTTCCATCCTATTTCTTACTGATTGTGTCCTCGGACAAATAAGCTACTCAGTGCAGGAGGAAATGCAAAAAGGATCGATTGTTGGATTTATTGCTATGGATTTGGGATTGGATTTAAAACGTCTGGAATCAGGAAAAGCTCGAATTTATACCACGGACAGTACGGAATATATAGAACTGAACAAAAAGCAAGGTTCGCTTCTCATTAAAGAAAAAATAGATCGTGAGGCTCTTTGCGTCAAAAAGACCCCATGCGCTCTACACATTCAAATGATCCTTGAAAACCCGATGGAACGATTTACAATAACAGTAGAAATCATGGATAGAAACGATAATGCTCCATTTTTTAAGGAGAAGGAATTGACGTTTGAGATAAGTGAGTCGGCAGTAAAAGGAGCTAGATTTATGTTAGAGAGAGCGATGGATGCTGATATCAGTACTAATGGCCTTCAAGGTTATTCGCTTAAACCAACAGATCATTTTGTATTAGAATTTCAGAATGATGCTGCTGGTAAACGCGTGGAAATGGTTTTACAAAAACCTCTCGATCGAGAAACGCAAAAGCAGTTTACGCTGCTATTAACAGCAATGGATGGAGGTGAGCCAGTTTTGTCTGGTCATGCTAAGATACACGTAACTGTATTGGACGTTAATGATAACGCTCCATATTTCACGCAGCGCGTTTATAAAATCACTGTAGTAGAAACCTCCCCAAAAGGGTCCACGTTAACAACAGTGAGTGCATCCGATGTAGACGAAGGAACTAATGGAGAGGTGACATATTATATATCTAACGCAGAGGATGATGTAAAATATCTATTCGTCATCAACCATTCTAATGGAGAAATAACACTAAACGGGGAATTAGATTATGAACAATCAAATCATTATGAATTTGATGTCCAAGCTAAAGATCAAGGAGGTCTTTCAGGGACATGTAAAGTAATTATTGATGTGTTGGACATAAACGACAATACACCAGTTATCACGGTTATATCTGTTTCTAATACTTTAACAGAAGAGGCTCCAATTGGGACAGTTGTTGCAATGTTAAACGTTAATGATCCGGATTTCGGTGCAAATGGATTGGTTTACTGTAATATTAATGATAACATTCAATTTACTATTAGCTCTACTTCAAAAAGTTTTTTTAGCCTGCACACAGAGCAAACATTGGATAGAGAGAGACATGGTGATTACAATATCACCATAATTTGCTCTGATAAAGGTAATCCCTCACTGTCCAGTAGCACTTCTGTCTACTTACACATATCCGATGTTAACGACAACCCTCCTATATTTACCAGAAATTTTTATGAGGCCTTTGTTATAGAGAACAACACACCGGGTCTTTCTATATTCACTGTGAGAGCTACTGATGCTGACTTCAAACAAAATGCACAAATTTCGTATATTTTACAGGACAGCACAGTAAATGGAGTTTCTGTATCATCTTATGTATCAGTCACTGCTGATAGTGGAGTCATAAATGCTGTACAATCTTTTGACTATGAGCAGTTAAAACATTTTTGTTTACATGTAAAAGCTCAGGATGGTGGTTCCCCTACACTCAGTAGTAACGTAACTGTAAAAATTATAATACTAGATCAAAATGATAACACTCCTCAGGTTCTCTACCCAGTACAAACTGGTGGTTCTTCAGTAGCTGAGATCGTACCTCGTTCAGCAGATGTTGGTTACCTTGTCACTAAAGTGGTGGCTGTTGATGTGGACTCTGGACAGAATGCCTGGCTTTCCTACAAACTCCACAAAGCCACAGACAGGGTGCTGTTTGAAGTGGGACCACAGAATGGAGAGATACGAACTGTGCGTCAGGTCACAGATAAAGATGCTGTGAAACAGAAGCTGACTGTAGTTGTGGAGGATAACGGACAGCCATCTCGCTCAGCTGTTGTGAACATCAATGTAGCTGTAGCTGACAGTTTTCCTGAAGTGCTTTCAGAATTCACAGATTTTACTCAGAACAAAGAATATAATGATGATCTGACATTTTATTTAGTTTTAGCTCTGGCTGCTGTTTCTTTCCTCTTTATTACAACTCTAGTAGTTATAATATCAGTGAAGATCTACAGGTGGAGACAATCACGCTTTTTCCATCAGTCCAATCTCCCAGTTATTCCATACTATTCTCCCGGTTACACAGATACAGGATTTACTGGAACTCTGCCTCACATTAATAAGTTTGATTCATGTATGACGACTGACTCAAGAAAAAGTGACTGTAAATATTGTACTCTTGGTGGACAAAGTATTTTATTGGTGGATCCAAGTTTCACAAAGACAATGCAATGCAATGAGAAAAATCTCCTGAATTATCCAGATTCTCCAGAAATGGTAAGACCATATGGCTAAATTATGATCGCCTTTTAATTAGAATTTAAAAATGAATATAATACAAACACAACTATGAAGATGACAGGGTATATGTGCATTTTCATATACTGTAAGCTGCTTATCTTTTGTTTGGTATTAGGGCTATATTACTCACAGAAATATTGAAAATGCTCTGGACATATTTGTTTACAAACTAATAATTTATATAATTGTAGTAGAGAACTGCTAATATTTCTGTCACTTTAAATCCAGATGCACACTTTTATATTTTTTTGAACTAAAAAGCTTTTATTTTGTGTTCATTAGACAGATTGTGATAGTATCTATTGTAACATGGGTGATTCATGGTTTTTATGCCGATGTGGGATGCTAAAGGAGCCACGGATGTCCACAACATAGACAGATGTTTTCACTGATTTTTAGATTAAGACTCCAAGTGCTGAATAATCCAAAACAGCTGTAGACATTGTTTAAATTCATACATAGATCATGAATATTAAGCATTTTAGGATAGTTTAAGTGTGACATATTACTGCTGAAGGGCCATGAGGTAATCAAAGACAAAACAAAGGTTTTTACATTTTCCTGATGCTAATGATAAAGAACATGAATAACAATGTGTCATTAGTAATAACATCATACATGTAAAGTACATTAGAAAATGCTTTGTGTTGTTCTACATTTTTGGATAGTTTACCATAAAAGTTTCCAAAAAGACAGCAAGATTGCGGTATGTTACTTTTAATGCATAGCAACTCCCTCTTTCAAGAGTTAAGCTGTCAGTGGTAGTGATTGTCATGGTATAACTATTTACAATGAAAATTGGTAATGTTGGAACTCACTGTGTTGAAAGACCTTTCTTTAGATATAAAGTGATTATTGATGATTTTTTATTAGCAAATCCTGTGTTGTTTTTGAACATTATATGATAAGGGAACAAGAGAGGCCGCTGTTTGATTTAATTAAACTAAGACTTTCTGGGAACTTAATATATTTTGGTTGCTTTTGTTTTGTGTTTATTGGGCAGACTATCATTTTCTGACACTCAAGTACACTTTCATGTTATGTTTTTGGCTGATGTTGTTATCTATTATGAGAAGGATTATTAATGTTTTTGAAAATTACGTGGAAGGCTAAAGGAGCCAATGTAGTGATTTCATAAATGGAGTAATGTTGATTTTCAGATAGACTTGTAAATGCTGTAGTATTAAAAACAATTGTGGACATTGTCTGAATTCTTACAAAGATCTCAAATATAAATCATTTTTTAAATAGTTTAGGTGTGATATACCACTGGTGAAGGTTAATGAGGTTATTATAGACAAAATAAATATTTTAATTTTCCTGATGCTATGGCTGAGGAAACTGAATAACACATCAGAAATATACAGCTGTACCGTTAATGAGAGAATGCAATACTTTGTTCTACATTTTTTGGATGGTTTGCTATTAAAGTTTTCCGAAAAGAAAGCAAGACTGAGGTATGTTTATAAATATGCATACCAACTAAATAAACCCAGACCGGCCAGTGTTACCTAGCGTTTTTCTCGCCAATGTTTGCTTGCTGCCGAGAAAGATGGATGAATTAACAATCTGGACCTTCATACAGAGATCGCTCAGGGATTGTAATCTAATGTTTTTCACGGAAACTTGGCTAGAAGGCGATGTGGCGGACCGCATGGTGGTACTAGAGGGACGTGCACTGTTCAGATCTGACCTGACAACTGCGACTATGGGGAAGACTTGTGGCGGAGAAAACTGTGTCAACGTTAACAAAGCGTGATGCACGGACTCTATTGTAGTGAAAACCCACTGCTCTGCAGACCTGGCGTTTCCTGATCATCAAATGCAGACCATTCCATCTGCCCCATGAGTCATCTGTATAGTTGTCTATGTGCCACCTCATGCTAATGCTAACTTTTTTATGGAGGATCTCTGTGCTGCTATGAACAAACTGCACACCTGGACAGCGCCTTTATTGGGGTAGGGGACTTTAATTACCATAATCTAAAATCTGGATGACCAATTTTTTTTCATAATGTCTCCTGTACCACAAGGGGACAAAAACTTTGAATAAATTTTACACAAACATGACTGATGCATACAAAACCACACCCCTCCCCCACATCGAACTTTCTGATTATCTTTCTCTTGTTCTGCTTCCCAAATATACTCCACTAATCCAGAGGATCAAGCCTACAACCAGAACTGTAAAGATCTGAATAGATGGGGCTGACTCCTTCCTTCAGCACCAGTTCCAGCAAATCAACTGAAATGAGTATGCTGCCCAGGCTACCACAAGCTCACACATACACCTGGACACCTACACCAACTCGGTCCTGGAACACGTATGTCGGCGTATTTGGCAAGGCATACACACCTTGGCAGATTACAAGCCACCTAATATTGTGCCATCCATCAACATTGCATCACTCCCTGATGAGCTGAACCAGTTCTATGCTTGCTTTGACCAATGTAACAAGGTGACATCTTTAAAAAAAAAATAAAAAATCATCCACCTCACGATAATCCACTTATACTCGTCACTTTGGACATCAGTCCCACGCTGAGCAGGGTAAATACACGAAAAGCAGCTGGCCCTAATAGTGAACCCAGTCGGGAGCTAAGAGCTTGTGCTTAAGAACTCTCAGGTCTCTTCGCACACATCTTTAATGTCTCACAGCTCCAGGCAGCTGTATCTTCAAGACTGCCGCCATCGTGTCAGTGCCAAAGCTAGTTGACTAGTTTTTTCTCACTTGAAGTCATGCCTGCCTTCTACGCTATCTCCACAGCGGTACACATTGCACCAAACCACCTGGACAGTCAGAACTTGTATGTGAGAATGCTTTTCATTGATTTCAGTTCAGTATTCAACACAGTAATCCTGTCCATGCTGATATCCAAACTCAACCATCTCTGCATTAGCACATCACTCTGTAATTGGATTTCAGACTTCTTGACTGACAGATCCCAGTCTGTTAATTTAGGCAACCTCCATTCATCACCCATCAGCCTGAACACTGGCGTTCCACAAGGCTGTGTTTTCAGCCCGATCCTGTACTCCCTCCTTACCCATAACTATGTGCCTGTTTATGGTTCAAACACCAGAGTCGAGTTTGCAGATAACACCACGGTGATAGGCCTGATCACAGACAACAATGAGACGGCCTACAGGTACGAAGTACAGCACCTGTCCTGATGCTGGAAATCATCCTGAACTTCAGGAAGACTAGGAGCCAAGTTCACACCCCCTTCTACATCAGTGGAGCTACAGTGGATCAGGTGTCCAGCTTCACGTTCCTCGATGTCCACATCTCCAGTGAGCTCACCTTGTCCTTGAAATCCTCCATCATCATCAAAAAGGCGCAGCAGCATCTTTACTTTCTTTTGATCTTCAAGAAAGTTCACTCTCCTCCCAGGATCCTGGTGAACTTTAACCACTGTACCATTGAGAGCATACTTACCAACTGCATCTCTGTATGGTACGGCCGTTGCTGCGCTGCAGACCACAAAGCACTTCAGTGGGTGGGAAAACAGCGTAGCACATGATAGGCACAGAGTATGCCGAGCAACACTATCGAGGACATTCATTGCAAAAGCTGCCTGGGCAAGGGAAGAAACATCAAGGACATTACCCACCTGAATCATGGACTTTTCAGCCTCTTATCATCTTGGTAGGCATCACAGGAGCCTACGTTCCCAAACCAGTAGGCTTAGAAAAATCTTATTTTCTGAGGCAGTTATCCTGATGAACGCTACTCAAACACTTTAAAAACCATTGCACAACCACTTCTCTGCACTTTCTGTACTGGTAATACTTTATTCATATAATTCTTACTTGCACTGCATATAGATTTCAATACATTTATGTTTCCTATGCAGAATCTATAATCTCATTTTTCACATTTAACTTACACACATATGTACATAACATGCTTACATTGATGTATATATATTTATACACATCAATATCTAATGATATATATTGCATGTCTGGTTAAATACTAACCCCATTTTACTGACCCCTTTACTTTTTTCTGCACAATGACAATAACGTTTAATCTAATCTAATCTTTGTCTTCCGTGTTCTCCCTGTGTCTGAGTGGGTTTTATTGGGGTTTCTATTTTTCCCACAGTCCAAAAATATAGATTTGAGGTGAACTGGCTGCTCTAAATTGCCCCAATAGTGTGTGTTTGTGTCCATGTGTGTGTGTGTGTGTGTGTGTGTGTGTGTGTGTGTGTGTGTGTTCCTGGCACCCTGTTCTGGGTGCATTTGTCCAGCGCTCAAAACATTCTCGTCTGTGGGCATGGAGAACCACCCCGTACACTGATAGAGGATTAAGCAGAAGAATGAATGAATGAATATAACTATTAACATTGAAATTTGGTAATGTAAGGACTTTGTGTTAAATAAGCTTTTCTTTAGCCATACTTTTATTAAAGCAAATCCAGTTTTGTTGTTAAATGTTATTTGATGAAGGAAAACTAAAGAGACTACTAAAAACTAAACCAATATTTTTTTATATAAAATGTTTTCGAGACATATCATCCTAATAAACTGTAGATTATTATTGCCAGTGTTTATTTTGAAATACTCAGCATTTAGTTGCTATGAATAACTATTTAAATGATATGTACTTCATCGTTTTGACTCAGGAGGCCGCTGTTTATTAAGGTAGAGAAGAATATGTGCGTTTACGTCTAGCACCCTCCCAAAGTAAGCAGACAGAGAAGGAAATGTGTTCCGTTCGGTTAACATTTATTTATCAGGAGACCCAAATTTTCTTTTCTTTGAAAATTATTTAATTAGAGATACTTCGGCAAATTGAAGTTGGATAACATTTTTCGATAATCGGAGGCTTTCAGAAAATGGCAGAGCTGGTGATGTGGCGGACGGCATTGTTTCTCTTTATCCTTAATTCTCACTCTGCGCTCGGACAGGTCAGCTACATCATTCCGGAGGAAATGCCGAAAGGATCGGTTGTTGGAAATATTGCTCAGGATTTGGGTTTGGATTTAAAACGAGTGAAAACTGGAAAAGCTCGAATCTATACGGTAGGAAGCGCAGATTATATAGAACTGAACAAAGACAGCGGTATGCTTTTCATTAAAGACAAACTAGACAGAGAGGATCTTTGCGCAAAAAA
>JAOUQT010315914.1:0-14556 GCA_025769995.1 Xyliphius kryptos | reverse complement strand
AGTTACCCAGAAGTCTACTTTTTAAAAAATTTAATTCATGGCAAGCCTGAAAACAATTTGTATACTGGTCAAACTGGTCACAAATGAAATTTTGTGTTGAAAAAAAAATTACCAGAACCGTAGAGCGTCTTTAAATTACACATCACTAAAACGTTTGCTCAGTTTTGTATTGTGCCTTTGGTTGGGCTGCTGCAAAATATTTTTCTACATCTTCAGGTAGAAGTACTGAGGAATATAAACTTGTTATCTAAAGAAATATAAACAAATATAAACTTATCTTTTATCACCATGGACAAATGTATACACATTACAGATTAGAATCAATAATTACCAACAAATGTGCTTCTCATCATTAATATTATAATTATTATTATTATTATTATTATTATTATTATATATTATTATAAGTCATTTTGCTGTTGTTAATTTTTAAGGCGTCCCTGATCAGCCATTACAGCTAATTGTAGTAATTCTATCTGTTTTAATCACATCTACGTCAGGATCGTGCGAACTTGTTAATGCAGAAAAAGTGGGTCTTGGCTTTTTGTCACCCCACAAGTGAGGTAATGTCTGCCCTCTCGGTTAACTTTGCACCCAATCTCACCTGTGCCTTTCTTTCCCTGCACCAATCTACAAGGATCATCTGTCACTCCCCCCACACCTCGCTTCAACCCAACTGACTATTAAAGATTTCCAGATTCTTCCTCCAACCTCTAAGCTATATACCAGGTTGGTAATAGTGGAGAATTGCTAAAGTCTTTTACATTTCCTACTGTTTATCGGAACAAAAGATGCATGAATAGGACATCTGTCCGATAATGTTATCTGAACTATATCTGTTACCCTCACTGGTGTGTATAGTGAACAACAAGGCAAGATTGTGAGACAGAATCACTAAGGAAATGAAGTGCGGTTTGAAAAAAAGAGGACGAAACAAATGAATAGATTATCCTACGTGACACAATAAAGATCTCGAAGAAAGCTGAGATGAGGGTAAGATGGCAATCAGTTCTATCTTTTCAGTCCAGTGGACTTTCCTCTCCTTTATTTGGCACATGCTCGTCACTGTCAGTTCCCCAATGGCTTTAATATTGTGTTTTAGACAAACCAGTGGATTACACGACTGTTGAAAACTTAAGTAAAAACTGATTATGGCCTTTTATTTATTTTTATTGTGATTGTAAGAAAGTAAGCCAGGCAGAAATTCTCATATGTCTTTGGATTTAAAAAAAGTGAGTCAAAATATTTAAAGGAGTGTGTTTATGTGAATTTTTGGCCATTGACAGCCTGGGTCTCAAACTTTATATCAATTCATCCCAAAATACTTGGATAAGTTTGATGTCTTTCTGTGGGCCCATTAAGTTCTTTCACACCAAACCCACCTAACCATGCCTTCAGGAATCTTGCATCGTGCACCAGGAGACAGTCATGCTGGAACTGAAAACTTACTTTCCCACACTGCTCCCACAAAATTGGAAGCATAAAATTATCCAACATGTAAGTCCTGTGGTAAACGAATGGATGAAACTCCACGAATTCAATGATCAAAACGTGTACCCCTATATGTTTGTGGACTCACGAATGTATTGATGCCATATGTGTCAAAGTTAAAATAATAAAATTGTGCATTATTGTTCTAAATAAAGTTCCTACAGTACATTTGCAAAACCGTTGACACTAAAGCTCCATGAATGCATTTTTTGGAAAAACCATATTTATTGATTTGATTTTAAAGATTTGCAGATTCATTAATTAATGAATTTATTATTGTTCGTAGGGCCGCACTGTGGCTTAGTGGTTAGCACATTCGCCTCTCAGCGCTGGGGATTCCCAGTTTGAATCCCAATCTGGGTGGGGTTTTCATGTCCTCCCCGTGTCTGGGTGGGTTTTGTCTGGGTACTCAAGTCCAAAAACATAGATTCCAGGTAAATTGAATGCTCTAAATTGCCCTGTATAGTGTGTGGATGTGTGAGTGTGTGTGTGTGTGTGTGTGTGTGCCCAGTAATAGATTGGCACCCTATCCTTGGTGTATCTGCCCAGTTCCCAAGATGTTCTTCCCTGGTTGGCATGGGGAACCCCACCAGGAACCCCCAAGAGGAATAAGCAGAAGATAATAAATAAATGGATTAACGTTCGTTTATTCCAATTTTTGAGGGGTCCCCATGCCGAGCTGGGATAGAACGTTTTGGGCGCTGGGCAGATACATCCAGTGCCATTCTATCACTGGGCATTATATCAATATTATAAACACATATTCTTATTGCCACATTTAATTTGTGTTTCTGGAAAACAGTACTCTTATATTCATTGTGGTTCATCTGTTAAAATCCTGGCCATAAAAACTATATTATTATACTGAGATGCATGTATAGAGCACTATAAAATGTAGGCCGAGGCAGTCAGTTCAAAGTCTACCAATTTTTTGTTTAAAAAGTTAAAGCAAACAATTTATGTTTAAAAATGAAGTCAGATTTCTTGCTCATGGTACACTTAATCCATCAATTCAATAAAGCATGGACAGAGGCACTGACTGGCGACTCCCAAAAGAGCCATCCTTTGTTCTGATTAACCTAAAAGACGCTCTGAAAATCCAGAGCAGTTATACAGGGTTTGCTCTTTGTAGTCAGCTCAGAAGAACCAATAATTATAGATGAACTGCCAAGATCCCAGTGCATCTTGGTACAATAGTGAAGCATGACTCCAGACTTGAGGGATCAGAAGGAAATGTTTCTCAATGATATTTATGAAGGCATTCATTAAAAAATTTATAGCCTTTGAAATCCTGTGCCTGATAAAGTCCAGAAAACAAATAAATCATACATATTCCAATCAGATTAAATGATTAGGCAAAAAAAATATTTTATTGCTACTCCAGATTTAAAAAAAAGAATCGATAATGAATATATCAAAACTGTCATGTAGTGGCGTGGACAGCTTGTGCTTGGCTTCCCATCATACATTTGGCTAGCGTGCCTGAAAATCACGTTAGAAAGGGAGTGTTATGTCACCAAGCTGCATGGGCTGGTTGTGCCTTTGTTTTCTTCCTCACGATTTTGTCATCATCACATATCCTGATGAGTCCCTCCTCCTAATATTTTCACCTGACCTCATTGCATTTGGTTTTCCTTAACCTGTTTAAGCCCCTTCGTTCTCAGTTTATGTAATGGGTAATTTGTATTTCTTACAGTTTTTAGTGTTTTGAGTGATTCCCTGGATATTTAGTATTTCACATGTTTTGTTTGGATTTTGAATTATTAATATGAAAAAAAAATGAAGAGGGTAAATTAAGTGTGTGTGTGTGGTTATGTTTGGCTGCTCTTTGATGACCAGCTTTTAATCATTGGCTGCTGGTATATGATGCAGCAGCCCCTAGAAACTTTAATAATATAATTACATCTGAGCTGTGTAGTGAAAAATGCATTTTTTTTAAAGAAAATTCAAGGAAGGTCAGTGGAGGAGCATAATAACATGGCTATAAAATGAATTACAGAAAAACTTTTCAAAAATTTTTTACCAAAAGTGGGTAATAAATGGATAAAACACTGGATATAATAACATTGGATGCCACATCACTCACACAGATCGGATGCATTGAGATCATGAGATATGTAGTCAGTCTCGCAAACATTTTGGAGCTACTGAAAAAAACCTGTTAGCCTAAAAAAACAAGTCACTAGAAAATCACTACTCCTTTCAATATATTTGGCCAACTGTGGATTTAAAGAGGTCATGGTTACACATCTGGAGTGGTGCTTAATAAGGTGTCACTTTCCTGCCATTTACAGTATTAGAGTGGTCAGGTTTGGGTAATGATCTGTCGGCATGTCTGTGAGACCCTCTTTTAATGCAAGCACATGGCTCAGGTCACCCCTTGGGCTATAAGGGCACCAGAATGCACAGTGTTTAAACTAAGACCACAGTAGATGTGCATTCCAACAAAGTCAGAGGTCAGCACTCCTGGCACCTTGTATAAGATTTTTATACATGTCGTCCATGTCCTTCAGACAACATTGGGACGAGTCTTTGAAAGTTACACAGGATTTACAATACACAAAGTTATTAGGAATCTGCAGATGAATGTTCTTTTTCATGATCTCTACGAGTCGAATGAATTGTGGATACGAGTTTGCAGGAAGAATATTGTAAATCAAAATAGGCTTGGCTTGTATGTAAGGTTGCTTAAATTCACCAGGTTCTGAAAATGACCAGTGATTTTAATTTGTCTTAACATAATGGTGTTATTCATTGAAGTATTATATTATAAATTTGGTGGAAGTGGAATGGCGTAGGAAAAAAGGGAAGTGAAGGAGGTGCTAACAGACGTAGCTAAACAAAAAAGCATCTTAAAGCTATTATTTTCAGTACAAATTGCTCAATTCTATACTAGGGACGAGGGACGCAAGGAGGTTCTCCATCAAGGGAAGAACCGTTCAGGCGCTGGGCAGATACATCCAGGACAGGGTGCCAATCCATCAATGGGCACACAAACACTATATGGGGGCCATTTAGATAAATGCAATTTGGAGAAGCCAATTTATTTTGAATCTGTTAATTTTTTGGGGGTTTTTTTGGGCTGTGTAAGGAAACCGGAGAATTTGGAGAAAATCCATGCAGACACAAGGAGAACATGGAAACTCCACCCAGACTGGGATTCAAATCTGAATCCCCAGCTCCGGGGCAGACATGCTAACCACTAAGCCACCATGCCGTCCAAAGTCCTGATTGATGAGCTCACACTTAAGTGTCACACAAGGAGCATGTTGTGATGGGTGAAAGCAAAGGGCTTTTTAAAATCCTTTGCAATCTTATTGTTGCGTACCATGTTGATGGTTAGGTTACTGATGTTTTTCTAAACTTCAGAATATTACAGTTAGCACCATTATGGCCTTTATTTGTGAAGTGTTCATAATGTTACCATAAACTGGTCACGAACAGGGGCCCCTTGCATAATTTCTGACAGAGGAGTCAATTAATTAATCAGAAGAGTTGTTTAAAAGAAAAGGACCACTGTTGGACAACTTAAAAACCACCATGCCCTTTATGCATGCTTATTGCACAAGACTTAATTATTAAAGTAGACTTATTTTAAAGCTCATTTTAGGTTTTCTGCACAACATTTGGACAAGCTTATGAGATACTGGGAAAAGGCTCATGTTGTAATAGCAACACCATGTTTGGAGGTGAAATGGCAAATCACCCCAAAACCACCAATACCAACAGTGGGAACATCGTGGTGTGGTTTCTCAACATACGGTGGTAGCAGACATATAATTAAAAAGTATGAATAGAGAAATGTACTGAGACGTGCATCTTGTCTCACTTTCCTTTGTTCTGTTATATCTATCTATATATTTAATACTAGCTCCTTCTCTGCCTGACTTTTCCCCGGCTCGTGGTGACGTTTTCTGTGTAAGTGTTAATTGATGCATACTGGTCACTTTCTGGGGTTTTTTGGAAACTGAAACTTTGTGGGCGGGGACGTTGGCTTAGTGATTGGCATATTTGCCTCTCAGCACTGGGGATTCCCGGTTTGAATCCAGATCTGGGTGGAGTTTCCATGTCCTCCTCGTGTCCTCGTGGGTTTTTTGTAGGTTCTCCGGTTTCCTCCCACAGTCCAAAAACATGGATTCCAGGTAAATTAAATGTTCTAAATTGCCCTGTATACTGTGTGAGTGAGTGTGCCCGGCGATAGATTGGCACCCTGTACTGGGTGTATCTGTCCCTGTGCCCAAAATGTTCTCCCCTGGATGGGCATGGGGAACCCCACCGCGACCGCAACATTTGAAAAACAACTAAACAAAACAACAGTGACCTCACCTAAATATTAGTTTCCCCTGCTGTAAAGAGTATAAAACCTCAGCAGTAAGTGTCAAATATCGTTATAATTGAATCAACACAGACTTTCACCCACTCTTTGACTTAGTCACTGATGTCATATTCTAAACAAGGTTTTAAAAACATATTTCTTTATGATTTGAAAATATTTTGGAAATGTGAACTTATTTTTATAGTTGTAAAAAATTTTTTTTTGAATCCAATGAATTACTTTTTCATTCCTGACACTATGACCTCAAACTCTATTACTGTACTGGGTTTAGTGTACTATGACATTTGTAGTTGGAATGCTGCAGTGCTGAGGTCATGCAGTGTGTTTAAAACCACATACTGTGTCCCAATGACCAGGATGCACACGATGAAACGAAACCTGGATTTTTCGGCATTACCTAATCTCAAAACGCACTAGTAGATACATCCAAAGCAAAGTAAATTAAAAGTAAAAATTATGTGTTTAGATAACAATAATTTGAGAGTAGACTCAAGTGACTCCAGTGCTGCTGAGGAAGAGAGTTGATTGATTTAACAGTGTACAGTTCAGTATGTATGTGACACTTGATCTCTACACTGCACAAAATTTTTGTCATTAAATACGACTGACATGTTTTCATGGAAATGTTTCAGTAAATCATGAGTGTGCTAAAACATTTCTAAAATCACGGTCATGTTAATTGGGATCAGGTATCAACTCATTTCAGCCACAGCGTATGTTTAACATCTATGTATTTTGCTCAAAAAAATAAAGGGAACACTAAAAGAACACATCCTAGATCGAAATGAATGAAATATTTAGATATATTCAGTTGAAAATCTTTATTTAGTAGACAGTGGAAGGCATTGAGAACAAAATAACATAAAAATGATCAAAATGTAAATCAAAATTATTATCCCATGGAGGTCTGGAAGTTACATTGTGTTGTTTAAGCGTTCCCTTTATTTTTTTGAGCAGTGTATTTACACTGTAAGTCACCATGTTCCCAAACAAATGTATAAGATAAAATAAGATAAGCCTTTATTCGTCCCACGTGGGAAATTTTGCATGCTCAACATTAGAGACAGCAAACCTTATACATTTTTACATCTAGATAGAGAAGCAATCATTATATACAAAATAAAAAAAAAAAAAACAAGATTTATAATTATATACTTGATGGTTGAGAATGAAGACAATGGAAAAACATTGGATTGCACATAAAATGACTGAATGAATGGGTATTTTTTTGGTAAGACAACATATTACACAGCAGCATATATTGCACATATGATGATTGAATGGTAACTGCATGTTTGTTATTTGTACAATCAGCAGTGCTGATTGTAAAGTTTAACTAAAGCGGGAATAAAGGACCTGTGGTAACGTTCTCTAACACACTTCAGATAATGCAGCCGGTCACTAAAGGTACTGTCCAGTGCTATTAGTCTCCCTAATCTGGGGTGAGATTTGTTGTCCATTAGAGTTGCTAGTTTTTTAGCATCCATTTATCTCCCATCACCTGCACCGGTACTAAGGGTTCCCCCAGGACAAACCTGGTCTTCCTAATAAGTTTGTCAGTTTAGTCCTGTCTGCATTAGTGATGCTGCATAATTTCGAGCTCCACGCCCTCTAGTGTTAATGAGATAGGTGAAGAGAAATGCCAGCACAGACTTATCCCAGATCATCAACTCATCACAGTCAAACCTGAGATCTACACTTTTATCTACAGGGAATTAATTAAACACAAAAGTAACTAATGTTTTTAATCTACTTTTAAAGATTGATAGTGATTCAGAATTACAAACAGTAACTGGAATGCTATTTTAATGTTGAGGGGCCTTGTGGGAAATGTTTTTCCACCAGCAGTAATTTAATTAATTCTAGGATCTAAAAGTAAACTAGTGGCGGTGCCATCCGCCGTTGCCAGCTGAAACTCTACAGTGCAAAGAGCAAGCCATTTCTAAGCAAGCATTGTTGACTCCATGAAATTTTCAAACAACATATTTTTTCCTTAAAATGATACATTTTCTCAGTTTAAACTTTTGATCTGTGATTTGTGTTCTATCCTGAATTACGTTGGCACCTCCACATCATTGCATTCAGTTTTTATTTACAATTTGTTTAGTGTCCCAACTTTTTTGGAATCCGGTTTGTACATACAGTGTACCCAGTGTAGCTGTAAATAACTATCAGTTCATATGGTTGTGGTGGTTCAGTGGTCCAGGTGTTTGAGCTATCACTCTAAAGATTATGGGTTCGAATCCCAATGTGGTTTCTTAAACAAGGCCCCTAACCCTCATTTCTCGAGATCAAAGATGGTTAGGGATCAAGAGCATGGAGCTAGAGCACCGTTAACAAACTAAACACAAGTTTAGGTTCATGGATTTAGATGTGTCAAATGCGTACCAAAATGTAAAAAAAATGGATTTTTCTCAGCGTACGTTTGGAAAAGCCGTTTATATTATTCGTAAACACAGATAAAGCAGAAGGCTGCCCTCGGGTCCTGCTTATTCAGTCTGTAATGGCCTTGAGCCAACACTTTCTAAATGGCTAAATTGCGCCTGAG
The DNA here is from genome assembly GCA_025769995.1 of Xyliphius kryptos. Lineage (NCBI taxonomy): Eukaryota > Metazoa > Chordata > Actinopteri > Siluriformes > Aspredinidae > Xyliphius > Xyliphius kryptos. The sequence continues at coordinate 6,181 of JAOUQT010315914.1, read as the reverse complement.
GGATATGCAAATGAATAATTCAAGGCAGAAATATTTTATCTGCCAAAACAAAGATTAGAATTCTTGTTCGTATATGAAAGTCCACATTTAGCTGCAATGCATCAAACTGTTCAGCTCCACATGCGAGTCTTTGGCAAACGTTTTGGACTAAAACATTCTCCACATTGTCGCTCATCATCTTTCACTTTCACATCTCAATCCTATACTAAGGATGAGGGTCCCAGGCGGGTTCCCCATGCCCATCCATGGGAGAACGTTTTGGGCGCTGGGCAGATACACCCAGGACAGGATGCCAATGCATCGCTGGGCACACTCACAGACAGACACACAACACTTTATGGGGACAATTAAGAAAGGGGTCATTTAGAGCAGCCAATTCGACTTGTAGCCATGTTTTTGGACTGTGGGAGGAATGTGGAGAACCCAGAGAAAACCCACGCAAACACTGAAGAGAACACGCAAACTTCCCTCAGATCAGAATTCAGAACCTGGTTCCCCAGCGCAGAGTGGTTGTGCTAACCACTACACCCTTCGAGCCATCCATGAATATTTCAGAACACGACCGGAACAGAAAATAGAAAAATGTGGAAATTAATTATGCAAAATTAAATAGGTCGATGCCCGGTGGCTTAGTGGTTAGCACATTCGCCTTTCAGCACTTGGGGTTCCTGGTTCAAATCCTGATCTGGAAAGAGTTTCCATGTTCTCCCCATGTCCGCATGGGTTTTCTCCGGTTTCCTCCCCCAGTCCAAAAACATTCAAGGTAACTTGAATGCTCTAAAATTGTCCCATGTAGTGTGTGTGTGTGTGTGTGTGTGTGTGTGTGTGTGTGTGGATGTGTGAGTAAGTGTGTGCCCAGCGATAGATTGGCACCCTGCCCTGGGTGTATCTGCCCAGCGCCTGAGATGTTTTACTGTGGATGGGCATGGGCACCCCACCACGACCCTAGTAAAGAAATAAGCGGAAGATAATGGATGGATGGAAAATAGATCGATGCGAAGGAGGACATGAGGAAAGAGCCATATGACATTTCCAGATGAAATGCCATTAAGCTGTCAATCACAGGATTCAATATCTTCTTCATAAATACAATTATATTTGCTCATTTAGCAGACGCTTTTATCCAAATTGACTTACAAGTATCCCACTTAGTGAATTTGGGGTCAGAACACAGGGCTACACACAGAATCCCTGGAGCAATAAGGGTCTTGCTCAAGGACCCACATTGGTAACTTCAGTGGACCTGGGATTTAAACCCACAACCCTGAGATTGCTAGCCCGACATCTTAACCACTGAGCTACCACAGCCCCCTAAATACAAACGTAGGCACTGACCATCATGGCCAAGGTCAGTTTGCTTGTTTCCCAACAATAATATTAGTCTCTTAGCGTTGAATCAACTTCACTTCATATGTTGGTGATAATTATATATTAAGCACAGAGTTCCAGTGCTGGGAGAGGAACTAATTGAATAAAGGCTGGGATAGGAGAGATTGGACCGTGAGCAGAGCAGCCGAGGCATAGCCTACACATCATTATTCGAGAGCCTGCTCGCTTACAGCACTCGAAAGACTGGAGGTGGAAAAGTGGCACGGCGATCTGATGACTTTCAACAAGATGTGCGAATCCTTAAACTATGGACACAGATATTCATGGCGAATGTGGGCGGATGTGTTTTCTGTAGTGCATGGTCAGATCTGTGGCATCTGTTCATACTTCTAAAGAACTGGGTGTTGTTCTGGGGTGAAAAACAGGTTCGGTGTGTGTTGCGGAAACAGCAGATGTTGGTTGGCATCATGAAGATCTTTATGAGATACGTATGTTCACGGGTCTAGGCGGAGGCAGAGCCAATGGCAATGGACAGCCATGCAGGGGGGAGACGGAGCCGACGGCGATGGATGTTAAACGCAATTTCCAATTTCCTCTAATGAACATCCATTGCCGTTGGCTCTGCCATTGCCGTTGGCTCTCCCCAACACAAGGGTATTTTGGAACGATGGCATAGAGGTTAGCACGTCTGCCTCTTAATGCTGGGGTTTCAGGTTCGAATCCCGGTGTGGATCTGGGTAGAGTTTCATGTTCTCCCTGTGTCCGTGAGTTTTTTTCCAGGTTCTCCCACACTCCAAAAAACATGGACTCAAGGTGAATTAATAGATGTAAATTGCCCCTGTATAGTGTGAGTAGGTGTGGTTTTTCGTCCATTCTCATTGGCTTCGCCTCCATCCCCACCACAAGGGTATTTTGGCATGGTGGCATAGTGGTTAGCACGTTCACCTCTCCTGTTCTCCCTGTGTCCGCGTGGGTTTCCTTCAGGTTCTCCGGTTTCTTCCCACAATCCAAAAACCTGGTTTCAAGGTGAATTGAGTGCTCCATATTTCCCTTATCTAGTGTACGTGCCCAGCGATGGATTGCACCCTGTGCCGAGTGCCTAAAATGTTCTCCCAGAGATGGGCTTGGGGAACCCCTGCAACTCTAGTCCCTAATATAGGATTAAGCGCAGGATAATTCGATGAGACTTGCAACAGCTTGGAACACCGTGTACAGCAACCTGGAGTTATAAGGGTTAAGGGTCTTGGTAACTTCAGTGGATTTGGGATTTTAACCTTCAAAATAATCCCCCCACACTCCCCTCATCCTAACAGGCCCTTTATGGTAGCTGCTAATCCTGTTAGTATGTTCTCTGCAAGTATGCGTTAGTACCTGGTACGTATCCCACAGGCGAATAGTGCAGCGCAGTGGCAACTCCCTCATCAGAAGGTTGTTCATCCAACGAAAGGCAAACTGCAAGTACTCGACCTCACACTTCTGAAAATGCATATGCACCTCCTCTGAATCAGGAGAGAGTAAAGCAGAAGAGACCGTTGTTATCGAAAGCGTTCACAAGAAACGGAAAAAAATGGCACCAGTCATCAGCCATTTCAGAGGTCTAGTGTTAATAACATTAAAAACGGCGGCCTACTGGTTTCTGAATCACAAGCGGCTTCGAACGGTGCCCACACCTGTCCCGACGCATTTAGATTACCGCCTCCCACAGAGTTCTGGGTAATTACATTCGATTGGAAATGAAAAGCGAGGTGGAAGGCAGGAGGCTTGGAGCGTCAAGAATCAGGGTGTTTAATATATAAAGCGGCTCTTCAGCGGGGGAAGAGAAGAATGAGGATGGCATTAAGACGGAGACTATCGACCTCCGAGGAGAGCGAGTGGCTGCACATCCATCTGAATGATAATGGACACGTTTGCAGGGACGCGGTACAAAAAGTAAATACGTTTTAAAAATCTGATTCACATGTCAGAAGGAGTTCTGCTTTTCAATGGCGCTGAAATGTAAATCCGGGGGTACAAGGGGAGCCAACCGCCCCGCTGTGTCGTACAAGTGGAAACATTGACTTTGTAATCTGTATTCTCACTTTTGCTTTGCAGTTTATTAAATCCATTTTCTCTCGTTTCACATTCTCGTTGTGTAGAATTTGCATCGTAGGAAATTTGGATTTGGGTGGTGCACTATAAGGTGTAGTAGAGCTATAAATTCTAATTCCATCTTATTTTTTTCTTTATAACGGGCATAATCGGCACCGAGTGGGGAGGAGGTGACCCCCTATGCATTTGACAGACACACTATGGGGACACAACCCTGACGCACTGTGTGTTTGGATAATAATACAACCAGCTGTGGGTTCAGGAGGTGAGACCCACTATAATCTGACTACAACCCCTGGTCCATACTCTAGTCCATCTTAAACACATACTGCACCAGTCAAAAGTTTAAACACGCCCCTTTCTTGCTCCATTCCCCATTTCCTCTGCTTAGCATATAGATGGAGTTTGTAGTTTTACAGTTACAGACTGTAGTCCATCTGTGTTCTAATTTTTGTTCGCCCCCTTTTGGTTTTCTGGTCTCTATCAGTCATGAGCGTCACAAAACAGGTATCATTTGGGTGGTGGATTGTTTGTCAGTTCTGCAATGGAAAATAAGTGGAGCAGAAACGGGTGTGACCAAATTTGACAGGTACTGTGCTGTATTTCTAAAATCTGTATTTCATGCAGTGAACTATTTCACTCTCAGAACCATAATATCCGTCGTGTCTCTTCCCCGTTATACCACCAAACCCAGGCTTTTAAATGCGGTGAACATCCTAATGCTGAATAACGACGGTTCTGACCCACTGGCCTGAATCGGTGGAAGGTGCACTTTTCTAAAATTCTATTCCTGAAACACTGGACCTTGGCTGCTGAGACTGTTCAAGTGATCGGGCGTTCCCCGCCAGTGCCGCTGTTAATTCAGCGTTGGGCACTTAAGCAGTATTTGGCTGAAGCGTCCTTTGGGAGATGGATCGTGAAGATGAAAGACTCACCGTCAATCCTGCTGACGAGTTCCTCCAGAGCCTTGACTTTTTTCTGGATACCGGGCTGAGCAAATGTGTAATTATCCTACACGGGCAAAACACATAGGTTAATAACACTCGCCGCCCCAGTGCATTCCCTGAACAGCTTTCTGTCGCCATCGACTTTAATGCCGCACCGCTGTGCAACACTGAGCTTCATTAACCGAGGGCATGCTGAATAGTCGTCCACTTTATTGTCTTCTCAACAACTATCTTTGCTTTTCTTTGTTTCACATTGGCATCGCTGCCTTTACATTTTAATTCGTTATAATATTTCTCTCCTGCAATTGTAACACATGAATACATACCAGTTACAGAACAATTATTCTGTTAGAGATTTGGGGATTTTCATGTTTAAAGAGGTTAGGCCACACCCCCTTGCTCCACTTATTGTAAATGTTTTTTGCAGATGGACTTTGCAGTTCTGCAGTTACATGTTGGCAATGATTGGCATGGTGGCATAGTGGTTAGCACGTTCACCTCTCACCACTGGGGTTCCATGTTCTACCCGTGTCCTGGTGGGTTTCCTTCACGTTCTCCGGTTTCCTCCCACAGTCCAAAAACATGGATTCAAGGTGAATGAGTGCTCTATATTTTGGCACCTAGGGAGCAATTGGTGTTAGGTGCCTTCCCCAAGGGTACTTCAACCAGGGTACTGACGCTTTTAACTAAAGCGACTTACAAGTATCCCAACTTGGTTGGGTTTAGAACACAGGGTTGATACAGGACCCTGGAGCAATGAGGGTTAAGGATCTTGCTCAAGAACCCACATTGGTAACTCCAGTGGACCTGGGATTTGAACCCACAACCTTCTGATTGATAATCAAACACCCTAACCACTGAGCTACCTCTCCCTGCACACAAACCAATGTAGCCAGAGCTCGTTCGTACCTGTATTCCATCCAGCAGTTTGCTCATACACCAGAAACTGTCCGCTTCGATGTTGCGTTGGGTTTCTAGCGGCAAATTTGCCATTTCAAAGTTCTCAACATCCTCCTCTGCAAAACAAACATTGAATTGGTTATGAAGTAAAATCTATAAACACACTCACTGGCCACCTGTTTTTATGCAGTCATCGTGTATTTGATCGTCTTTTCTCACTATGTTCCCCTTAATCATCCACTAGGGTCTCGGGTCTCTCACACACCCCACTTATTGTTCAGAATCAGAATCAAAATCTTTATTTCGCCGAGTACAAGATGTTCAAGGAATATTTCTTGGTGCTAGTGTTGACATACATATACATTTACATTTAGTTATTTAGCAGATGCTAAATATTGGTTGGGGTCAGAACACAGGGTTGATACAGGACCATGGAGCAATGAGGGTTAAGGATCTTGCTCAAGGACCCACATTGGTAACTTCAGTGGACCTGGTTTGAACCCCCAACCTTCTGATGGATAGTCTAACACCCTAACCACTGAGGTACCACACCCTCATATATAAAATGTACACACACTTCAACAATAAAGTAATTATAAAAAGTTATGAATAATAAGAAAAGGAAAAAGAACATGTACGCATAGAATAATCAACAATAAATACAGCGGTGTCAGAGTGCAAATATGCAAATGTAGGGTGAATGATTGAGCGGGGGGGTGTTCAAGTGGTAAAATGTGGATGTGTGGTAAAGATGTGGTAAAGTGTGCAGTCCATAAATTTGTGGACTACAGTAAATACTGTGCATGTCCCTGTTCGTACACTGCTCAAAAAAATAAAGGAAACACTTAAACAACACAATGTAACTCCAAGTAAACCCCACTTCTGTGAAACCAACCTGTCCAGTTAGGAAGCAACAC
>JAOUQT010315908.1:0-14558 GCA_025769995.1 Xyliphius kryptos | reverse complement strand
GGCACGTGGAGGACACACACACTACTGAGCCTCATTTGAACTTGTCTTGAGGAACTTCCACTGAAGTTGGATCAGCCGGTCATTTGATTTTGAGTAGCATTCCAAATCCAGACCTCCATGAGAGAATCATTTAGATTTACATTTTGATTATTTTGAGGTCATTTTGTTTTCTTGCTTCTTTGTTGGTGTGTCTAGTGCCCCTTATTTTCCTCTGGAGATTCTCAATTGGGTTAAAGTCCAGCGAGTTGGCTGGCCAGACAAGCATTGTGATGGCATGGGCATCAAACCAGGTTTTGGTGATTCTGGTGACATGGGCAGGGGCCAGGTTTAGCTGGAAGATGAACTCTGCATCTTCATACAGATCCTCATCAGAAGGAATCATGAAGTCCTAAAAATAAACTCATAAATTCTTGAAATTGTTTAAATTGAAGGCCTTAAATCTATAATCTATAAAAGTTAAACTTTTTAAAGGGAATTATGGACATAAATCGACCTTTCCATAACATTGTAATTTTTTGGTAAGGGTCTGTGTAAGCATAGCCGTGATAGGCATTTTTAAATACCCGTTTGTGCAGGTCCGGACAATTTTGATGACTTTTATTGGGTTTAAATGCTTTTGCAAAATAGTATATCTACTTGTCAGCAAACAAATAAAAACTTCAGATGGATAAATCACATAAAATCTATACATTAAATTCTGCACATGCTTCTCGTTTCCCAGATTTCTTTTGCTCAGAGGAATAAATCAGATTTCCTGCCATTAGTACGTTTGGAAAGTGTTCAAGGTACTAAATACTGACTTTATTACACACCGTAGTCTGTTTTGTTTATGGGTCTCAGCTAATGGCAGTGGTGACCTCAGTACAACATAAAAAATGGGACATTAAAGAGTTTATGCAGAAACCGGGACAAATGTTATAGGATGCATTACATCAATAATGAAATGAAGTTACTAGAAAGTAATATCCTCTTTTTAGGCTTAAGTTTAGCAGACGCTTTTATCCAAAGCGACTCACAAATACCCCAGCTTGATTGCGGTCAATGCACAGGGTTGATACAGGACCCTGGAGCAATGAGGGTTAAGGGTCTTGCTCAAGGACCCACAGTGACTTCAAAGGACTTGGGATTTGAACCCACAACCTTCTGATTGCTAGCCCAACACCCTCACGATTGAGCTACCACTCCATGGGATTAAATGGAAGATAATGGATGGATAAATAACCTGCAACTACTTTTAAACATACAGTAACGGTCAAAAGTTTGGACACACCCAGTTTTTGCTCGGTTAGTCATGTTCTCCACTTACCATATTGATGGAATTTGTAGTTTTATGATTTCAGACTGTAGTCCATCTGTTTTCTTGTTTTTGTTAGTTGGTTCTCTGTTCTCTATTGGTGAGGAGCATCACAGAACCGGTATAATTTGTGTGTATTGTTTGTCAGTTGGGCATCACGGTGGCTTAGTGGTTAGCACGTTCGCCTCTGGGGATTCCCGGTTCGAATCCCATGGAGTTTCCATGTTCTCCCCGTCTCCGCGTGGGTTTTCTCCGGGTTCTACGGTTTTCTCCCACAGTCCAAAAACATTGATTCCAGGTAAATTGAATGCTCTAAATTGCCCTGTATAGTGTGGGTTTTGGCACCCTGTCCTGGGTGTATCTGCCCAGCGGCCGAGATGTTCTCCCCTGGATGGGCATGGGGAACCCCACCACAACTCTAGTAGAGGAATAAGTGGAAGATAATGAATAGTTGTAATAGTAGAACTACAAAGTCCATTGTTACGGTAAATGATGTCAGTAATCGAATGTATACTCTCAGTAGATGTAGAAATGATAGTATAACTTGCCACATATATGTTTTATATGTTATTGTACACATAATGAGGCAAAGTTGCAAGTGACAGCGTGTCTGGGCTACATCAATCCTTTGATTGTGTTTTTTAATCATCAATTGATCCAATATGTGGCAATTAACAGGCCATTTTAGCAAGATTTTTACTTTTTCCAAATCTGCCTTGCATCAGTGCCTGCAGGGAGGAAAACCAGTGGTGTTTCGTAAGGGTCTGTGAGAATCAAAGGCTAAAAAGGGAATGGGCGAAACTTCTCCGAGGCCCTTCATTGGCTGGCCACTGACACTGGGTAATTGAAACCTGGTGAGTGCAGGAGCAATAAAGATCGAAGTGGAGGTTAATCTCTGTATCAGATCTCCCATGTGAAAAAATTACATAAAGCAAATCTAACCACGACCATAAGAGGGCAGGTTAGTTTGTCCTGGGTCTTTGCGGAGAACAACAAAGGCACAGCTGAACTACATTACTCCCTAAAATGGCCTAACTAAATCGAGATTTACATTGAGTTAGAGGCATAATGCATTTGTCTTCATGTTAAAAGAACGATACGCAGCATGCACGACATTTGGACATGCTTTGTTACGAGCAAATTGAAAACGATCTCAGATTTAGGCCCCTTCTGAGCAGAATGTACAGGGTTTGCGTAAATCTTTATAAACAAAACACGGACCAAAAAATAAATAAATTAGGCCCAAGTACACTCAACCATATGCCCACAATGAAGTATTTGGCAGGAAAAGAGATCTGGATTGATCCCAGAGCTTTTCATTAGTTTTGGATACTGGTGCCAAGTGGGTAATTATTCAAGACAAACATTTTCGGATCACGGTTTCTTTGCGATGCTTTGCTGATAATTAGGTGTGCAAACAACAGGGAACAGTCTGGAGTCTGTACTTAATAATTTAACTTGAGATGCTATTAACCTAGCCGCGGGTTATGCCTATCAATACGCAATGAAGTTCAAAAACAAGGCTGCTAACAATCCTAAAACAGCACTTAGTACGTTTAAAGCCTGGGTTCGGTTCGCAAATGAGGCACCAAGTCCATTAATGAAGTTTAGTTAGACAATCAAACCGAATTGCATGAGGTAATGCTCTGGATTCCTTTACCTTCTCTGGGAAATAGGAAAGCAAGAGAATATGGGATGAGCTGGATGATTTACCGCCCTACAATCCTGCCAGTGTGCACAGTTTTGGGGGTGGGGAGGGGTAATTCTTTGTAAATTATCTCTCTCGTTTGACTGAACTGGAAAGAACACAGTCACTCAGTGGCCTGCAAGATATCTCTAATGACGGCATGAACTGTATGTCCTCTGAGCTGCGTTCCTCTGCCTCCCCCTTTCTCATTTAAGTGAATTCTTACAACCTTTTGAACCTTATGAGAACCAACCTTATGAGAGCAAATTAAGGCCATTTGTACCTCAAATCTGACACACAGTGACATAATGCATTACATAATGCATTATCGGTAACACTTTCTATGAATCCAGTCTTCATTATGCATTATAAGTGCATACATAAAGCCTTATATAGTATTCATAATGCTTTATAATATCATAAATTGTTATATCGATTTGACTTAAGGCTTTATAACACGTCATAACCATAGTTGTTTAGACATTCTTACTTAAAACAAGAGGATTCCACTTTACTTCAAGTCAGTAAAGAGTATTTATAAGCCTTTATAAGTCATTATGTACTACTATGTATGCAGTCTCTTTCAAAGAGGTCATTAATGACAGCAATTTACTTTATGCCTGTAAAGAGTGCTTATAAGCTTTTATAAACAGTTATGAGCAATTAAAGTCATTTTCACAAAGCACTTATTTCAGCCAAATGTTATAAGGCTTTATGTCACGGGTCTCTATAATAATACATAACATATATAGTTTATTATGCATTATGTCACTGTGTTATAAAGCCTAATGGCATGTTGTTATAACACTTGACGAGGGGGTTATGTACATCTATGGACATTACCAAAGGCTCATGACAAGTATGATAGAGCATTATGAATACTTTATAAAGCTTTATAAATGTGTTAATAATGCATTATGAATACTGGGATTAGGTAAGTGTTACTTATTGTATTGGAGCCCAGTATCATAAAGCTTTATTATATTTGTGTTAAACGAATGACTTTCCAATTACAATGACTTAAGTGCTTATTACTGGTAATGAAACCTTATAAGCTCTCTTTACAGGCATTAGGCCTCAGAGGGTAGTGGCTATAGTAACAGATGTTAACTATGGACGTCATCAGTTTTTACTAATATTTAGAATTCAAAATTAAGATAATAAAGGGACGATGTGGAACTGATTGAAATGTAATCCGTCTGGTAAAAATTCTTGCTGAGTTTGTTGTATGATTATAGTAAGGTTGTGTTACAGTCAAAAGCGTACAGTCTACAGTTTCATCATAATACCTGCTGGAATATATAGCCTTAATATAAAATCTTTTATATGTGTATATATTGTATTGTACACACTTACGCACACACACACTTGCCTTTGCGTGACTATCTATTACCGTGTAATTGCTCTGAACTATACTGTATGCTCTTGTACAGATGTACATTTATTGAGACCACGCTGACAGGGTTGGGGTGCACACATGTTTATTATTGAGGAAAGGACAGACCCCCTGTGGTTGCCCTCACTGAGTGAACACACTAACCCTAAGGGGCTCCAAAATGCAAAATGACACCCCAATTTTCCTCTGCATCTCCTCGCCACTCACCTCTGACAGATATGACAGAATAAAAAATGATCTTAGTCCCGAGGGTCCTCTCTGGTTCATGATCACCTCCTCATGCCCCCTTCCTCCCTTGCTCTACCCCTGTCCTCCCGTTCCCTCGCTTGCTCTTGCACAAAAACACACTGCCACCTCCCCTTCAATTACATCAGTTCGTATGGACCCGATCCAACACTTATGTCACTTTTGGAGAACCGATCAGAGCGCCACTGATTTGCACATATTTCAGAGGGGTTTGAAAGATCTGGATTATATTACCCCAACACATCTTCAGCCTGTCCATCTGTAATCAGCACATACGCTAACCAGAGAGAGATTGTTGATTCCATATCTCACAGTTACATAATTTAAAGCTTATTAATTAAGTCCTGTCAGTAACACTTTCAATAAATCTGGTATTCATATTGCCTTAGATATACATTCATAAAGCTTGTTAAAGTATTTCTAATACTTTATATCACTTGTCATAAGCCAACAGTGTTGTTGGAATATGTATTAAGACCTTATAACACAATACTGCATTATAACTGTGCAGTTATAATGCAGTAAAGATTTATAGCAGAGATAATAAAGATTTATAACATTTGTGTTAAACAAGTACCGCTCTTAAAAATTACTTTATAAGTTCTAATAACTGTTTATAAAATCTTATAAGCTCTCTTTTCAGTGATTAGTTTGTTAAGTGTAGCAGTTATTACTGCTATAATGGAGAAAGCATCAATATTCATACATAATGACTTATAAAAGATTATAAATGCTATTTACAGACTTTATGTAAAGTCAAATCATCATGATTAAAAGTAAGAGTAACACGTTACTTAAAGCCGGTATTCATAATTCCTTATTAAAGCATTTATAAAGTGTTCATAATGCTTTATAGTACTTGTAATAAGCCTTTTGTTAATGTCCATATATGTACATAACCACACACATAATATTGTGAGAACATGTTATTATTCTTTATAATAAGTACATGAAGGCTTATAAATGTTCTTTACATGCTTTAAGTAAAGTGTGATCATCTTGTTTTAAGTAAGAATGTCTGAATACCCAAGGAATTAAAAAATTACATAAATTTATCTTATTGTGCATTATGTCACTTTGTGTTATAAAGCCTTATGTCAGATTGTAAGAACAACTATGAACATTTATGTACATTAACAAAGGCTTGTGACAAATGTTATAAAGCATCATGAAGGCACTTATAATGCATTATGAATACCGGATTCATAGAAAGTGTTACCAAAGTAGGAATGTCCAAAGATCCAACAAATCCAATGTTTAGTTTATAAAGCATTATAACAATTTGTGTCATAAATGTGTTTTGACACATTAATAAGCATTATAAATACTTTAGAACGCTTTATGAATGCACTTATAATGCATTATGAATGCCAGATTTAGAAAGCATTACCAAAATGTTTAACATGTCCAAATCAAACTGAAAGCAGATCAACGAACTATTGGCAATATTACAGTTTATTAAGAGTTTATTAACTGTTTATTAACTCACAAGGCAAACATCTTTACCTTGTGCTTTCTGTATAGCTACTTATTTATTGCATGAAAGAAATATTTATTTGAAGCAATTCTAACATGTCCCCACACATCTTTTTATTTTGGAGTTCTTAATGCTTGTCCTGGAATTTAAAGTCTGTTTCTTTATTAAAGAAACCGTGTAACAATTTGGAATTTCCCTTTTAAACTGGATTGGGAGCACATGTTTAGCCTGCTAGCTTTACAGTAACACAGTTTAGCTGCTGTTTTTGGTTTAAGAAATGAAGACTGTATGGTATAAGGATGATATTAACTAAAAAAAAAAAACGGTCCTCACTTCAGCATAGTCAGCACTTTCCCCTAAATCTGAGCTTACTTTTGGGTAAGAACATGATAGGCCAGCCATTTTTCTGATATCTAGCTGACTGGATGTTTTTCTTCAGACTGGAATCCTTTGCAGCAGTTCTGTCTCGATTTCACTTAAAGCTTATGATGCTTTAATTTTATTTTAAGGCTGAAATCATATTTAAGCTAAATGTAATTACTGTCTGACAGCATTATAGACAGTGGGCTATTCAATGGGAGGCTGAATACCTGAGGAAACTGGATTATATTTTAAATGAGCTTCATGGGACAGGAGTGTGTCGCCACAACTGGAGTGCAGTTATTTAGTTAAACCAGTAGTTTAGAAACATTTTTCTGATTAAGCTTCTGGATTTCTTATTTCAAAGTTCCATAAATGTGGTGGCTTTGATTTAATGCTTTTCCCATGTATTTTTTTCTAAGTCTCCCCCTTCATTCCAATACGGTTACAGAACATTATCAGCTATACTTTGATAGGTATTTAAAAAAACATGAACCTCTGTTAAGTCCAATGTGACATTATGCCTTATAAGATGAACTTTTGTGTCTTACTTAATACAAGAAGATTTTCCAAGTTTGTAAAGAGCTTTTTGTAATTGTTCATAAGTCATTCTGTACTAATATGGATGTAATTGTCATTATGAGCCATTATGAACAGCTATGAACACATTAAAAGTCTTTTTCAGGGGAAGCATGCTGTAAACCTAAATGTTATAAAGCTTTATGCCATTGGTCTCCACAATAATATAATGAACAGTTAAAACAAAACATTTTCTAATGCATTATGTCACTTTGTTATAGAGCCTTATAGCATATACTTATAATACTTTATTCATGGCGATGTTTATGAAAAGTGTTATAAAGCTTTATGAATGTGTTCATAACAGGGGTTCATGACCATACAACATGATAAATACTTTATAAAGCTTTATGAATGTGTTCATAATGCATTATGAATCCCGGATTTATAGAAAGTGTTACTGCAATTGCCAATCAATTTAAAAGCCAGGTAGGTTTACAGAATGATTGACTTTTCCTTCTTTTGACCCAGAGCTCCTGAATAACCTCTGGCACATCAGGTTAAAGTGGTCAGTGACATGTTACTATGGTGATAGTCAGATTTATGGCAGCAACTGAAGAGTTTCCTGTTTATGTTCAGGTCTGCTTAGGCTGAACCAAAACAGCCCCTGCTGAGTGCAACGGGTTAGTCTTACAAGACGTTCCAGACACAGAAAAGACGAAATGTTTGGGTGGATCTGTCTGTTTTTCGAGAAGTGGGAGAGATAACTGTGGGTAGATTAAGAAAATGGCAAATGGCTTAGACCTGTCATTATTCAGAACGAAACCGGCTGCTTCTCTCAATGTGGGATTTTAAAAAGTTCCCTCAGCACAGGGTTCCAGACAGAAGAGACGTTATTAAAGAGACAAAGCCTCAGTGCCAGGAGCAGCTGAAATATTTTTCTATAGGGTTAAGAAAAAGTCATGAGTAAACACAAACATGAGGTACAACTCCTGAAAAACGTGAGCAAGCAACTAAGCCACTAATCTGTTAAAGCCAGACATGATGCTCGGACCCTTGTTTAAAATCACTGGGTAACTCAGATGGCATAACAACCTCTAAAAATATAATTGAGGAGCTGAAGAACATGAACTGTACACATGTTTAAGGTCAGTTAATTGCACCCTTACATGTCTGTTTTGCAATCCGAGGTCCATGACGGATTTGTCTCGGCAAACACAATGGCATTTAAATGTGTATGGCGTGCATGGCATTTTTGTGGCAATCAGTGGGAAATGGGTCAAATGAAAAAATAGAAACAGAAACAAAAGACGTAAAATAAATTGTACAGATTTCAGCCTTTTTATAATCTGGTTCTTACATTTAGTCATTTAGCAGACGCTTTTATCCAAAGCGACTCACAAACATCCCAACTTGGTTGGAGTCAGAACACAAGGCATATACAGCTACCCTGGAGCAATGAGGGTTAAGGGTCTTGCTCAAGGATCCACACTGGTAACTTCAGTGGACCTGGGATTTGAACCCCAGCCTCCAGAGTGACTGTAAATACGATATTCACAATGCATTATTAACAAACTTATAAAGCTTCATAAAGTATTCATAATACTTTATTATACTTGTCATAAGCCTTTGTTAATGTCCATAGATGTACATAACCACACTCATTAAGTGATATAAGATCATGCCATACGGCTTTATAACATATAAGTGACATTCATTATATATTTTAACTGCTCATTAACTTATTATAGAAACCAGTGACATAAAGCCTTATAATGTTTGTGATTAACTCGTGCTTTTTCTGAAAATTATTTTCTATGTGCTTATGACTGTTTATAAAAGCTTATAAGCTCTATTTACAGACACAAAGTGTTGTTATTAATTACTTATTTGAAAGCCTGCATACCTAGTGACATACATAGCACATAATGACTTATAAAAGCTCATAAATGCTCTCTACAGAACTAAAGTAAACGTAATCATCTTGTTTCGAATTAAAATATCTAAAGAATCCAAAGTTTAGATAAGATCATTGTATAATGCATTTTGTCAATTTATGTTATAAAGCCTAATGTCAAATTGCTTTAACAATTTATGACTATAATTACGAACATCTATGTACATTAACAATGGCATCCATAATGCATTATGAATACCGAAACCATAGAAAGTGTTACCTGAAAGATTTCAATGTCATTTTTGTTTATGAAAAATTGTACAAATACTAATATGATGAAAATTAGTCCTTTTTTAGTCCTGTAACACAGATTTTAGTCAATTTTGGTCTCTCACCTGCATGCAGCCAGCGTTACTCTGGAAGTGTTTAGGTGATGTTGTTGTTGATCCATTTTCAGGCTTCAACCAGACATAATTACAGAGTACCAACATCATACAGGACACTCCCAGTGTTGCACGTACCCCTCTTTAAATTTAGAAATAGATTCATGAGGCACTCTCCTGAACATCCACACAAATGGAGAGAAAAAGGATGAGGAATGTTCAGGACCACCACAGATTTTCTATTTTAGGAAGATGTGTTGGCCTTTTACAGGAACTCGACAGGTTTTGAGTCCAGATCTTATTATAATATTTTAAAATGCAATAAAACCGTGATGGTACCATGTGCATTGGGGAAGTTTTGGTATGTAAATAGTTTCATACTTAAATTAAGCCTCCCACTCTCTACGGGTTAATTTGTAAATGTATAAAGCCTGAAAACAGCTTCAAATCTAAAATATCGATCTATTTTCTTTAATAACAACAATGTTTATATAAGTATGAAGTCTTTGCACACTTCTGCTTAAACTGCATTGTTCAGATGCAAACATTGGTTCCATGGTGGTCAATGAAACATGGAATTTTACCAACTTTTAGCATTAGGCTGTGTACGTTGATTTAAAAGCCTTTTCTGCAGATCACAATGCCCATGCATGTAATGGATTCTGCAGATGAGTGACCCAAAATAACATCTATTGCACCCCTTCAGACCATTTGGAAATATTGGGTAACCCTGACCTACAGTGAACCTCCAACTCTAAATTCTTTCTGCATCTTCTCCCCTTTCCCTCATCACTAAAGCCCTTGGCAAAGCTGGCAGCATATTAACTGTCCATCCTTTTAGGGATGAAAGTAAATACGGGGCCTAGCAGAGGTGACATCATATCTATTTCTCTCTTTTAACAAAAACAGATTTAATCTCTTTGTGGTACAAATACCCTGTGTTTTTATTCAGCTTAGTTTTGCACTAAAAAAAAGAAGTTTACTTTATTAACAACATGTTTCATCTGTGTTTAAGGTTATTCCTGCATGTCAAGCAGCCTGGCTAGGGACAGATTCGAAACCATTTTTTGGTCCCGTCACCTTTGTAATGTCAAAGAGGATGAAGAAAGCCAAAAAAAAAAAAAAAAGCGGAACACCACAAGACGACCAGCTCTTCAAAATAAAGCCAAAAAAAGCTAAGAGGGAAGACATGAGGTGGCTACCCAAGGAAAATAATATCACATTTATGACTCTCACTAAATCATAAGCTTCTGTTGGAAGAGCTTTACACCTCAATCCACAATTCTTTGTTCCTCATGCTTTTAATTATGATGCTTAAAATGTTTAATGATTGTAATCTTGTTTTTTTTTTTTACTTCCAAATGTTTATTTTGTTTACAGAGGATGATTTGACTAAAAAACACATAAAACACAAGTTTAAATATAAGAGTATTTGTTAAAGCAAACCAAATTAATTGAATGTAAAGACTAGAGACACGGGCGTCATGGTGGCTTAGCGGTTAGCACGTTCGCTTCTCAGCGCTGGGGGTTTCTGGTTAGAATCCCAATCTGGGTTTCCATGTCGTCTCCGTGTCCACGTGAGTTTTCTCCGGGTTCTGCAGTTTCCTCTCACAGTCCAAAAACATGGTGTGGTAGTTCCCTAGTTGTGATGTGTGTTAGGACGGCTTTCAACACAACCACCTTCATTCTCAACTTTGAGCTTCCAGTCCCGCCGTCTCGCCGCCTTCCCCTCTCTTTCGGTTCCCCTTTACTGCAACCCAGAGAGCAATCATTTATTACCTCGTCCCCAGACGAGTGCAACCGTTTACCTGATCCTCCTCCCGAACTCGGCTCCCGTCTACCGAACACGCCCATCACACCCTCGCGCCACACATGGATTCAAAGTAAATTGAATGCTCTAAAATGCCCCATATAGTGTGTGTTTGGGTTTGTGTGTGTGCCCAGTGATGGATTAGTGCCCAGTCTTGGGTGCTCTCCCCTGGATGGGCATGGGGAACCCCACCGCGACCCTACTAAGGGAATAAGCGGAAGATAATGGACGGATGAACTAAGAGACACAACTTATTAAGGTTTTCTGATTATATTTCATGTATTATATACTATACACATATAAATATGCTCTTGTCATAAGTTCATTACATCATGTAAGCACTTGATCATAACAATCTTCACATTGATGTGCGGCAGCTTAAGGACTTTTTGACTTTTAACAACGCTTTATTTTAACAAAGGCTAAGTTTCAAAGGGTTTGAAAAAAGAGACCTTCTAACATCCATTGAAGAGTTAAACAATCATCACAGACAGACTTAAGCAAAGTGTGGTGCGAAGCAGAGCTTGTCATACTTGTGAGTACCTTACTGAACCTCGGCTCTCACAAGGTCTCCACCTTGAACACCAATGACTCCAGGAAGTTTTTTTTCCTTTCTACTGGGGGTTCAGGCTTGAAAAGACAATGTCCTTTTCTAAAAAACATTCTATATATATCTATACCCTTTCAATGCCAAAACCTTTACTGACTTACCACTCATTATTAACTCTACCACTTCCCAAGTACCAACCTGGCTGAATCTT
This sequence comes from Xyliphius kryptos, assembly GCA_025769995.1. NCBI lineage: Eukaryota > Metazoa > Chordata > Actinopteri > Siluriformes > Aspredinidae > Xyliphius > Xyliphius kryptos. The sequence goes on along the minus strand of JAOUQT010315908.1, from coordinate 2,728 downwards.
GGCATCGTGATTCCCTACCATGTCTTTGGAAAAACTAAGCACGTCTCACCTTCCTACGTTCAATGGTTAATTTGATATCACAATCGAACGTAAGACCCCTCCAGCGTAAACATTGGGGTCTTCCCAGAAGAGATTAAGCTGTTCTAGCTGCAAAATGTACTGTATTTACATATATTTGAATAATCTTGATGATCATACAACACAAAATGTTACAAAGTAGGTACATATTCAAATCGAATCAGTGTTGCTGAAATAAAGTAATTAAGACAAACTTACTTAAAAAGGTGGTAAAATATAATCTAATATTATGAGCTAAAAGCAGGAGCATTTTTTCAATTTCTTTTATGTCGATCCTGGATAATATTACAAAATCAGCTTTAAGGTAAGTTTTAAATGTCATTTCCAGTGTGGCTGTGAGCGAAATCCAACTGTTATGAAATCTGATCCCAAACCTTCTCTCATGTTGGCAATGAATGACCACATTAGCGTGATGCAGATTCTGATTGAATAATATCATTCTTTTTAATAAATCGGTCATAAAAAAAATAAATAAAAAAAAAAAACAAAGAAAACTAGATAAGGCTTAGTTTTACATCTTAAACATGTTGTTTTAAGACGGTTATCAAGCAAAATGTATCCAAACAGATCCCACGCTCAATTGGGGATAAACAGTACGTCAGAGGTGGTAAGTAATGAAGTAAAAGTACTTTGTTACTGTACTTGGGTACTTTTTTTGGTATCTGTAATTTACTTGACAATTTCTGTCACTTAATACTTTTTACTTTTACTCACCACATTTCAAAAGAAAAATCTGTACTTTTTAATCACTATATTTTAAAAACAGACTCGTTACTTTAGGTTTAACAATCTTCTTATTTATTTATTTTTCTTAATCAGGCAATTTTCTTCAGGGTCCCAATAAAGCGCAAATCGTAATCGTAAAAGGGGGAGGGGGAGGCACAGTGAAACTGATTGGCTACTTTGGCGGCTTACAGGCCTCGGCAGTGAGCACGCGGGAAAAACAAAAAAGCAAACAAACAAGACAATGAATTCTAAGCCAGCGCCCGAAAACGTGAAGTAAATATGTACAATTTTAATTGCAAGGTCCTACTGTAGTCACGCTTTGCGTGTCGGAACCCAAGAGTATGGGAAGCCGAACAGGTCAAAAGTTGATTCAAACTGAGACGTTTAGTCCACTTAACACCGACCACTTAGAGCCACCCACTGGGCAGCGCGGCTCTAACGACTGGGTGGCGCAAAGAGGACCAATTTAAATGGCACAGCGCGAACTAATAAAGTCTAGATTTAAGTAACTGACTGAAACACTCTGAATATGATTTCAGTAAAATTGTTTTTCTCCTTATTTTTGCAAACTCCAGTCTTGTTTGAGTTTATTTCGAAGAGTTACATTCGTGTTTATTTCCAACTGAAATTGCTTGTCAAACGACAAAAAGGCAGACTCCTCTACAGAATGGCACAGCTGCACTTCTTTGACGTTTTGACCAATTTTTTTTTTTATAAAAATCGAGATTATATAAAACAAAAGTCCCTGTCACACGACAAGAAATGAACCAATAACAGAACAATTAATTAACTAAAACGGGATGAAACCGGAACAAAAACAAAATAACTAACTGAAAGGAAACCACAAGAAGGTGAGGAGCGCTTCTTACACTTTTTAGCACCGCAGGACTCATTTTTAGTCCCTAAAGAACAGCTTCGATTTAAAGAACTTTAAGAAGCAGCTACTATTGAGGTTAAAGAGACATTTTGGCCTCTCATTAGATTAGTTTTTGATCAATGGAGCATCAAAACAAAGCATTACTGTAATATTGATTGGCTGTTGTAGTTCTGAATTCTAAACATTATTTCTACTAAAAATGTTCTGATTCAGCCACTAAATAGTGGTGTGCAGTAGGTTTTCATCTGATAGGGCTTCAATAAAAAAGACCCTGTTATAGAAATTTGAGTTAGAAGTTATTTTTGAAGAAATACTTTTTCTTTTATACTTTAAGTACATTTGAGAGCATGTACTTTTGTTCTTTTATTTGAGTTAAAAATGTTTAATTTTTACTGGGGTAGTTTTTTACTAGATTACTAGTACTTTTACTTAAGTAAGGAACTCGTACTTCTGCCACCTCTGCAGTACGTACTCAAAAGTGCTAATAAGCCACTGCACAAATATTAAAGTTATAACTGTATCTATTCCTATAAATGCCAAAGCCCTCTCATTACTATTCTCCCACTTCCAGAGTACCTACAAGGCTGAAATTTGGCATTGTGATTCCCCATCATGTCCATGGAAAAACTGGTTCATGCTATCAAACATTTTCATTTTTAGTTTGCTATTGCTACCCAACACAACACCTCGGATGGATTGAGGTGTTTGAGTACCTACAAAGCTGAGCCTTGGCTCAATCATTCCTTATTGTGTCCGTGGAAAACTTACTGATAAATTCATGTAAGAAAGCAACCGCATGGACACCGTAGTCACAACAGCCACTATATTCATTCAACATCATCATTTCAGATATTCGATTGCCACAAACCTCACTCTATAATAATACATTCATTTAAATACATAATCTTCAAATCCTTTACTCATTCAAAAACAAATGCCTTTCAACTTTTATGTTAGGGAGAGGTAGTTTAGAGGTAGCTCAGTGGTTAGGGTGTTGGACTATCAATCAGAAGGTTGGCGGTTCAAATCCCAGGTCCACTGAAGTTA
>JAOUQT010315899.1:0-14560 GCA_025769995.1 Xyliphius kryptos | reverse complement strand
ATTATTATCCCATGGAGGTCTGGAAGTTACATTGTGTTGTTTAAGCGTTCCCTTTATTTTTTTGAGCAGTGTATATTCTTTCAACAACGCTTTATTTTACCCAAAGCTAAATTTCAATGGGTAGCAAAAAGAGACCTTTTAACAAATATTAAAGAGAGAGAGATGTTAATAAAATTTCTTTTTAAGCCCAATAAGGTACGAAGTGAGCAGAAGGAAATGAGGATGTTATGTGCAGAAGACGAACAGAGCAGAACATGCTGGATGACTGCGTTCAGACTTTTTAAGGTGAGCCTCTCAAAGACCTTTCTCAGCTCTAAAGTCTATACGCTTTCCTGTCTGAACAGTGTATGGTTTTCTACGCAGTACGGAATCATCCTGTATCAGAACTACAAGATTCCACACCAGAGAAAAGCTTTGCTACCACACTTCTCTACTCCAGTGGTAAGAATCTTCCACCTTAACATCAAGCTCCACCCACAACCTACTGCTCCTGACTAAGTAATGTTAATAAAGAACATAAAGGTACAGTCTGCTGGTTGGAGATTCAAACCCAGGCTCTACCAAGATTTTCCATTATGGGCTCATGAGTACAACTGTGAATACCAATCCCTGGGTTCAAGCTACCCGAGGACATTCTGGAGAACAAGAGCGTAGGAAATAAACTGTGAATTTTTGAGTAAAGCGTATTTTTCTCGGTTGATCAGAACCCCCCCACAGAGCAGGTGTTTTTTGGGTGGTAGGTGAATAGAACTCAAAATAGAATAAGGTGTATTCACAGTTTTAATTGTAGAGTAGAGGGGGCCTCGTTTTTGCCCAGGTGTAAACTGCACTACTAACCTCTGACCTCCACCTCTGAAAATCTATTGGAGCTAATGAATGTCTCCTTCCTTTACAGAGGAGTGTGTCGGAGAACTCACTAGTAGCCATGGATTTCTCAGGGACAATAGGCAGGGTGATCGATAATCCTGTGGAGGCGCAGAGCGCTGCAATGGAGGAAGCTTACACCTGGAGGGTGAGCATGAAACCTGTTTGATGAATGTGGAAAATAAATGTTAATGTTTTTTGTTATGTTTTTATTGCTCTTATGATGATGTTGGAAAAGAAACAAAAGAAAACACTCTTAAAGGGGCTCTATGTACACTGCTAACGCATACAAAGGCTACCAATCATAACATCAAGTTTCCGAAGAAAAAAAGGATATAGCTGCTGTCCAGTTATTGATCTGACGTGCCAGATTTAAATGGCCTTTTTTGAGGCTGTCAAAACGGTCATCAAAATATTAAAAAATACCTTTTAAAAAACTTTTCATCGCACAGTACAACCACTGATTTAAAAAAAGACCAACTTTAAAGTGGGAGTTGGTTCAGTTACTCTCAAGTAAGATTCTGATTGTCACACAATAATAGGTCTGTTGATTTAAAAACTTGTATTACAGTGGCTTTTCTGTGTTTTGTCACATTACAACCCCAAACAAATATATATTTCATTGGAATTTAATGTGAAAGACCAACACAAAATGGTATATAACTGTGAAATGGGGAAAAAAATGATGCATGATTTAAAACATTTTTTACAAAGAAACTAAAAGAACTGTGGTGTGCAAAAGTATTCAGCCCCTTTTTTCTAAGTGCAACCAATTGCTTACAGAAGTTGCCTGATGACTGCCAATGACTAAAAAAGCCCACCTGTGTGTGATCTAATCTCAGTACAAACACAGCTGCTTCATGACTGTCTCAGAGGTTGGTTACGAGAGTATTAGAGAGTAAAAAGCATCATCAAGTCCAAAGAACACACCAGACAGGTCAAAAATAAGATTGTGGAGAAATTTAAAGCAGGCTTAGGCTATAAAAAGATCTCTCACAGAGCACTGTTTCCATTATGTGGAAATGGAAAGAGTATGGCACAACTGTAAAACCTACCAAGACAAGGCCGTCCACCTAAACTTACAGGCCGAACAAGGAGATCACCGATCAGAGATGCAGCCAAAGAGGCCCATGGTGACTCAACAAAATGCAGAGATCCACAGCTCAGGTGGCGGAATCTGTCCCCAGGACAACTATTAGTTGTGCACGACACAAATGTAGTCTTTATGGAAGAGTGGCAAGAAGAAGCCATTGTTAAAAGAAAACCATAAAGTCCCGTTTGCCAGAAGCCTTTGGTCAGATGAGGCCAAAATTTTACTTTTTGTCCGAAATGCTATGTGTGGCAAAGAACTAACACTGCACATCAATCTGAACACACCATCCCCACTGTTAAATCTGGTGGTGGCAGCAGCATCATGCTGCTTTCCTTCAGCAGGGACAGAGAAGTTGGGTCTGCAAAAGACTTAAGACTGGGGCAGAGGTTCACCTTCCAGCAGGACAATGGCCCTAAACATTAATCCAGGACTACAATGTAATGGTTTAAAACAAAACATTCATGTGTTAGAATGGCCCAGTCAAAGTCCAGACCTTAACCCATTTGAGAATTTGTGGCAAGATCTGAAAATGGCTGTTTACAAACACTCCATCTAATCGGCCTGAGCAGTTTTGCAAAGAAGAATGGGCAGAAATATCAGTCAAAAGGTGGTTCCACAAAGTATTGACTCGAGGGGGCTGAATTCTTTTCACACCTCACTTTTCTGTTTATTACTAAAAAATGTTTGGAATTGTGCATAATTTCCTCTCCACTTCACAATTGTATACCACTTTGTGTTGGTGTTTCATATTAAATTCCAATGAAATATATTTGTTTGTGGTTGTAAGGTGAAAAAATATGGAAATGTTTAAGGGGTATGAATATTTTTGCAAGCCACTGTAGAGAACATCACTAGACGTCTGTGGCTGGTTAATCAATAATAAATGTGTCCACTAGAGGGCACCAAAGTTACTTCTGGGTCATAACTGGATTTTTTTTTCCAGCTCCTTACAGACAAGGAACCACCCTAGCAACCAAGTTAAATTTATTTAGTACAAATGTGATTTACATTTGGGATGAGACTTATTGATGTGGCGTTTTATTTGAGTTACAGAAGAGAAGTCAGCGCATGAACACTCTGGGAAGCCCCAGTCCACTTCACCCCTCTTCATTAAGTGGAGGTACGTAGTGTTGCTGTAGTGCTTTATGAAGTAAAGGTGTAATTGTGCAAAAAAAATCACGGTTGGGTTCACATCGGGGTATGGACCTTTTTTTCCTGAGTTTTCTTTGTGCTTTCAGACACTACAAAAAATACGTTAGCCAAGAAAATATACAGTCTTTCCCCCCAAAAAATGAAAAAGTTGTTTAATTTCCATAATTCCATTTAAAAAGTTAAACTTTCATAGATTATAGACTCAGGGCCCACAATCTAAACGTTTTTAAGTATTTGTTTAATTTTACATAATTTGGGCTTCCAGGTTTCAAATTCAGAATTCAAAAAATGAGATTAGTGTGAAGAAATCAGCCCAAATTTTGCAGCAGGATATAAATACTTTAAACTGAGTGTGCTATACTAATCATCTACTAAACAGTAGACGTGTGGAACAGATTCTGAATTGTCATGATTTGGGGTGCAGTGTCCGGTACAGGTGTTGGAGAACTCAGCTTTCTTCAATTTAAGATCACCGCAACAGTCAAGCAGAAGGTTTTGGGGGACTTCATTATTCCTCCTGCTGAGGATCTGTGTGGAGATGCAGATTTCATCTTCTAGCAGGACCTGACCCCTGCTCATGCCACCAGAAGCACCAAAACCTGGTTTGATGCCCATGCCATCACAGTGCCTGGGAGCCATTGAAGGCCAGATTTCCTTGATTATTGCTGTCAGCTCTTTGTTGTTGGGTCCGGCGACCCTCATTTTCCTCTTGAGAATATCCCATAGATTCTCAATTGGGTTTAGATCCGGTGAGTTGGCTGGCCAGTCAAGCACCATGATGGCATGGGCATCAAACCCCAAATCTATGATCTATGAAGGGTTATCTTTTTGAATGGATTAATGGAAATGAAACATTAAATTAAATTAAAAATTTTCCAATAATTTTTTTTTAGAAAGATTCTGAATTACTGCAATTAAAGATCCAGAATCGAAATCTGATGTATGGCAGTTAAATATATATATACAAGTCAGTTTTTATCAGTTTTCTTGACCGGCAATAAAAACCAAAAAATGGAACGTTGTGACTAGGTGTATACATAAAATGTATAAGAAGGGGAACTGAATATATAGATATATACACATACATATATAAAGAAACCGTTGTGTTCCGCGTGCGACTGCACAGACCGAAACAATTGGTAAGAAAAAAAAATTTGGTTTCTTTAATGATCAAATACTGCCATCTAGTGGCCAAATTACAGAACATAGTTTATGAAAAAGTTCGGTAGGACAATATATTTTATATCATGCGTTTATACGAATGTGAAACGGTCAGAGGTGTGGGTTGTTGTGAATTTCACGGCTAGACCAGTGGCTCAAGAACCGGAACTACCCATTTTATAAGTATTCATCACTCTTTGAGCCCAGTCTTATTAACAGTTGAAGAGTCTGCTCCTTATTCTGTTCCCTTCTTTACAGTGATCCACAGAACCCAGCTTTGGTTTCACGGGCGAATTACAAGGGAGGAGTCTCACAGGGTGATGCACCAGCAGGGCCAAGTCGATGGGTACGATTTGATACAGTGTAATGTGTTGATGAAATTACAGTTGTGAAACTGGAAGATTGATGCATGTGACGTTCCCTCTGAACAGATTGTTCCTCTTGAGGGACAGCCAAAGCAACCCCAAGGCTTTTGTCCTGACCCTGTGCCACCACCAGAAAATCAAACACTTCCAGATTTTACCGGTACGTCCCAATTTCACAAAATGCTTTAAATGAACAGTATAGACTAAAGAATTGAGGTGAGTAAAATCTACCACCTAGTCCTTGATTTCGAACGTTACATAAACTGTTTGGGGAAGGTGGTGTTTTGTCAGTATGTGTTGATCAACACAGCGAAAATCTAATTAACACCATCAGTGTCTGACCTCACAAATGCGCCTCTATAAACGCCAAAGCCCTCATTTACTTATCACTAATTCACCCGTTACACAAATACTTACCTACAAGGCTTAAATTTGCCATCATGAGTCCCTCTCATGTTCTTGGAAAAATTTACGGGTTCTCACCTTCCTTATCGTGGGCTGGGAAAACCCATAATAATTTCCCCTAAGAAAGCAACCGTGTGGACACCGTAGTCCCAACTTACAGTATATTCATTCCACATATTTATTTAAGATTTTTAATTACCCCAAATCTCAATCTATAATGTCATGGCTTGACCAAGGGCTCAGCCAATCAGATTTAATGACTGGAACGACCTATTTTATAATAGCACATTTGTCTCTACAGTAAAAAATAATGAATGAATATAAACTGGTTCTCATTATCACTTCTCATTTTGGTGCTTCTAGTGTGAGGAAGACGGTCAGCTGTTTTTCAGCCTCGACGACAGCGTCACCAAATTCACAGACCTGATCCAGCTGGTGGAGTTCTACCAGCTCAACAGAGGAGTGCTGCCTTGTAAACTCAAGCACCCCTGCACCATCGTGGCCTTATGACCTCCTGGCTTTTAGCTTTATGAGAACGATAGGATTTTGACGCGGTGCAGTGCCGCACGAGGACAAGAAGTGACAGTGAGGCGTCCATGTTGAAAAGAACCCACATTGGACTGCGATAGATCCTGAGCCTTAGGAGTTCTTTCTCATCGCACAATCATTTGGAGGTCATGCTTGATAATCGTTTTGGAAGAAGATGCGCTGGGATGGAAAGAGCTCCAGTTTTGTGAAGTCTTCCTGCACCGGCAGGCGACGGGAAGCAAACGGCATAGGCTCTGATTGACAGACAGCGCATTTTTAAAAAAAACTTGGTGTCCACATGTGGAGGAGGCACCGAAGTCGTGAAACCCTGAAAGATGGACTGAAGGCCTCCAGGAACTTAAATGATCCACACTTGGTTTGCATTAATGTGCAGGAAGCAACCGAGCAATTTAACATTCAATTAAATGCTGCTCGAGTGACATTAAAGCTATTTTTTTTAATGAAAAAATGAAATCACACGTTCACCTTTTAATATTTCTTTTTTATCATCGGAAACACTGCTGTCCTGCAACACCAGGAGTTGAAGTGCCGGCGACAGATGGGGAGGAGTAATGAACAGAGTGCAGAAAATGGAGGAAAAACCACTATGTTCTTTTGAATAAAGCAAACCATGCAGGGAGCCGCGTATGGGACAAGAGGAGAACGAAAGGCTGGTCGATCTCTGACAGGACAGTGCACTGTGAAGTTCCCAGGATACCTGGGGCTGTCTTTCCTATACTGCCTTTTTGTTCCGCAGAAAGATTTTTAAGGCTATTTTTGCATTGTGACACGAGCCATCTTTCTTCTAGTGTTCACCCACAACCTTTTAAGCTAAATGGAAAAAGGCAGAGCTACGGTGATGCAGACAAATGATGCAATCTTCTTTTTTCTTTTTTTTTTTTCTTCTTTTTTTTTTTTGTTGATGTTTCCATGGATCTATTTATTTATCTGCATCTGAATGATTACTTGAAATGCAGTGAACTTTCGTTCGGGACTGTAATTTCACAAACATATTGAGCCTTGTGATGTTTTTGCTACTATTTTTAGATGTTACTAACCCTGTTTTTCTTATCTGCCTTTTACCACCTGCTGTAGTGTTTTATCTGCTCCACCTTTGGACCTTCATGTCACCCGCGTAATGATCGCGCACACACTTTTAAAACCGTATCATCTCCACATTTTTACTAACTGGTTTTCACCAATTAACAATGCATTATTATACCGCGGTCATGCTTCAAGCCCAGCCCGTTTAATAAACCTGCATTAGTCCAAGTCAAGTTTATTTATTCCACTTTATTCAACTTGCTTCAATGTCACAATATGCTAATCCGGGAGGCACTAGAACCTGGGGGTCCTTTGCTATAACTTTGCTCTACTCTGCTGAAATTACATCAGGGTTGTGTTTAAAATGGCACACTACAAATAAATACTACATCTGCCTAAAAATAATCGAGCACTGGAGTACTTAACCAGATTTTTTTGGTGCACTGCATCCCATTATGCACTATTATTTAAATATAAAAAATTAATGTTGAATTCAAATAACTAGCTGACTGTAACATAACTGCTCGTGTCCGTACATTAAACTATAGCATAAAAACAGGATGCTCACCTTTTTTCTTAGACTGTGATTTTGAAGGTTCTAAATGGTTCTCCTTGAATCTCATGTTTTTGGACTATGGGAGGAAATCCATGCGGACACGGGGAGAACATGGAAGCTCCACCCAGATAGGGATTCGAACAAGGAATCTCCAGTGCTGAGAGGCGAACGTGCTAACCACTAAGCCGCCGTGCAGCCCGAGTTTACATTATTTTATATAAAATTAACATAAAAGACCAAGTAAATATGAAATAAACATTGAACAGTTAAATGGAACAGAGTTCACTTTCTCTCCAATCTGTTTTTGATCCAAATGAATTCACCACAATGGAAGTTTTTCTGCACACGTGGCTGATTTGTGATCTTGAAACCCCTCGTATTTTGGAATTATTTCCTTCATCTCGATCGTGTTTCTGCTCTTTTTCTTTGATGGGCTGCTGGATCTGGAAACCTTTTTTGGTCCCTTGATGGAGCTTGAAAGTTGAGCGTCAATGACATGTCCACGTAACGTGCTCGCGCCGATTAGATCCGAAGCAGCCAGAAAAAATGTCATTTTCACGCAGAAAATCGATAAACAACAAATCCGGAGTTAAACGAGGTCAACGAAAACAGTATTTTTTTACAACCTGTCCGGACCTGCCAATTGACCAAATGCTGGTTTAAATAAAAGCATGTTTTTTACATGCTCTTTAACATTACAGGTATGGGGTAAATGCTGGGTAACTGGTCATGTGACAGTGATGGTTGCAGTATAGTAGTGTGCTATTTATACATACATATACTAATGTTCATTTGCTTGAACATCTACCACAAGACACATCCACCATAAATGTCTTCAAGTAGTGATGTCACTCCATTTCTCTTACATAATGTAGGTCTTAAAACACAACTAGCACAGGACAATCTGTATATTCTAAACTTTGGTGAATACTGTACGTGTAATAATTAACAAAAAGCATTAACCGACAAAAAAAATTAAAAGTAGTAGCACAGTACTGATTATAAGCTAACACAAAAAAAAAACTAATCACACCTGAGATCATGTGCTCATGATGTCATTATACTCTCAAAATTTATATTTTAATAGCTGATCCGCAGCATAGCATACACTGCATAATTGAATCCTATCCCAGTATAATGTTGCTGATCCTGTTTCTGCCTCACCACCATAAACTCAGGAAGTATTCATGCAGACTGTGTAATTGTTTCCATGACTAAGAACAACGGATAGCACATTGACATCGATAGTTTGGTCGAAGACAATTTTCCAGAAATGTGCGACTGATTGAAACAAACAGTTACCTGTTGCAGGAATTTGTAGATCTGAAAGAATTGTTTCATGTGAAGCAACCAAAGAACCATAGCCATATTATATATAAATAATATTTGTATCTTTTTAAAATGTAATGGTTAATAGGGTACGAGTGGGTGTAGCATTATTGTGAATAATTCACAGAGGGAAGTGGAGTACAGTTACACCTCTTTCCCGTGATTTATTCACAATAATACACAACCTCAAGTGTCTTATTTCTTCCATACAACGGTTACACACTTTAATGAAAATCAAGATTTGATTCATAAATGTTTATTGAAAGCAAAAACGCTAATAATCTGGTCTTCTGCGACAAGACCTAGTCTGGTTATTAAAGTGAACGTGATATCAAAAACTACCATCGGGTGGCCAAATTACAGAATTCAGTTCATAAATAACAAATTGTAAATCACACATTAACATGAATGTGGCGCACTAAGAGGGGTGTTATTGTCAGTGATCTCACAGCTGGACAAACGGCTCAGCCACTCAGGAAATACCCGTTTTATGATGTAGATTTAGCGACATTCATACATCAAAATCTAATGTATTTTTTATATATGATGACCCCAACGTGATCACCACTTTACAGTTGCACTGCCAAAACAGATGCTCTTAATTATAGGATTAAATATCAGCAGACTGCACAATTTGTATTGAATTACAGTCTGTTGCAGTTTTATTATATAATAACACTAAACAAAATGAGGGTTTAATAAGAGAAGTGGTGTCTGAAGAAGCCGCCATTTAAAAGACCTGAGGGGAAAGGGGGAAAGCTATTAAAGGGGGCAATATCTAAAGGGTGGATAAGGTACAAAATACATTACTTTGTCATTTTACCGAACCTTTTATCCAAATCGACTTTCAAGTACACTAGCTCAGAGCCCAGGGTCAGTCATGATTCAGCTCTGCTGGAGCAACAAGGGCTAAAAGCCTTGCTCAAGGGCCCACATTAGCAACTCTGTGTGCTGCTGTAACACTGACCTCTACTGTTCAACATTAGAGGAGACAGCTGCTGCTTCCCTGCATGGTCGGGGTTGAAGATGGTTGGAGCTGCATGTGTGATGGAGAAAGCATGTGAGCACCGCCGCCCTGATTACAAGGTAGTGAGTGGGAGGGCCGGCGGTGGTAGGGTCCGAATATGGATTTTTACGTCATTCGTAAACATTGTGACCTGAGAAAGACAAATGGAGTCTGTGCATTTTTTTAAAAATGCCTAAATGTGATGCTGTGCATGAAAAGAAGTGAAGGAAACTGAGAGGCAGGTGGAGAAGTGACCCATGTGTTACCATGGTGACCACTGTTTAACATCGCGCACACAATAACCTAAATTATACTCAAAAAATACTTCAGTGATACTGATGTCAGATGATAAATAAATCCCAAACTCCTGGATAAAAAAAATTGCCAAAACCGGTCAATAATTAAACATGAAACGTGCATTAACACTTATGACCTGAAATATGGCAGTCATGAGAATGACCGTGCTGGCTGAGCAAAGTGAATGAATGAAAACGTTGATGCGGACAGTGAGATGATTCAGTGTGAGATGCTACATGTTTAAATCTTCTATAAAAGTAAATCTGTTTTCAGCTCTTTGCGCTTTACTGCAGTGTCGAGCAAACTATAGCAAAGGGGTGCGTTTTCTTACTTCTTTCTAATTTACAGACCAATTCTTTGTTGTTAGGACCAATAAAGGCTTATTACTCTGTAAATCTGGTGTCTAGACTGTTTTGTTTTATCCAAACAAGGTCCTTTGATTGGCTTTTGGGGAAAAAATGCAAAATCAGAATATTTCCTCAATGGCGTTTTACTTCAAATACACATAATCACACACCAATATTGCCAACTTAGTAATTTTGTCGCTATGTTTTGTTTTTTCAGACCCTCTAGCGACTTATGTTTTAAAAAGAAGACTAGCTACAAATCTAGCGACTTCTGGTGTTATCGGACACTTTTGGAGACCCACAAGTTTCTGTCCAAGAGCCCCGCTCCACAACACTCTCAGTACTCACTGAACTGTGTGTGTGTGTGTCCAGGGTCCAAAACATTCTCCCCTGGATGGACATAATGAATGTCATTTTATACGCAGGACACACAGTTGGAGCAGCCCCACATCTACCCCGCGGTCACTACAGAAGTATATTTTTATAAATGTGTACTAATAAAAAATTGTTTTGTGGGTTAAATTTGGCAGATTCCACCGATCACAGTGCGCATGCGTGTGACAAGAGTTCCTTTTCACTACAAACATGCAAGTCTAGCATATGGCCACCAGGTGGCAGAAATTCTATATTTACTCTCCATGTTCTTTGATCCCCTGCGTACGAATAGCTGCAGGGGCAAAACTATCGGGACAAATGCACAAGTGCCTTCTCCTTTGGTGCTATCGATTACTGTAATGGTCTCTTGACTGGACTCCCAAAATAATTTTTTACAGCTTCAGCAGAGTTCTGACCAGGAGCAGAAGAAGAGATCACATCACCCCCATTCTGAAGATCTTACACTGGTTACCATTCAGTTATAGAATAGACTTTAAGGTGTTGTTACTGTCTTTTAATCTTTTGGTGGACATAACTTTCTCAGGCAGGTCTTATTTGAGTGCCACAGGTTTGGCAATAATCAGTCCTGTGTGCGGCTAGAGACAATGTACTCAGGTGTGATATACCACAGTTTTTCACGCAGGGCCAAGAAGGTTTGGAACTTTTTTCTCTCTTAATAATAAACACCTTCATTTCCAACTTGCATTTTGTGTTTACTGGTGTTGTCTTCGACTACTATTTAAATTGGTTCGATGTTCCGAAATACTTAAGTGTGACAAACATGCAAAAAAAAAAAAAAAAAAAAAAAAACAGGAAATGAAGAATGGGGTAAACACATTCACACCACTGTATATTCATTCCACATATTCATTTCACATTTGTAATTGCACCAAACCTCACTCTATAATAATAACTTAATTTAAAATATATAAACTCTAAAGCCATCACTCATTCAAAAACAATTGCCTTTTAACTGTAACGCTGTTATCAGGTTCTCCACCGTAGAGCAGCACAGTTATCTTGCTAGTTATTTGAAATTTTTACATTTACTCAATTTAATCAATGCATCATGTTTTCCAGCCTTGTAAGTAAAGTGTTAAATCCAGCATGTACATTCAGTTCAAATGACACTCATTTGATAATGATTAAGAGAACCATGCGTCAGAAAAAAAATATAAAATGCTATATTATGTTGTTTAAAACAAACCTTAAATTAAATAATACATCATTATATGCTCATTATATAACCATGTGACCAAAAGTTTACAATTTGATGTAAATATTAACTAGGGATGTAAATATGAATTGATTTGAACTGATCATCGATCGTACACCTGGCGAGTCGATGCACCGAAACGTCCGCAAGAGAATCGATTTATGTTTTTATTTTGCTACCATTTTTTTTGCCTGTTCCGCCCTAATGGAAATATATCTCCTCCAAAGCTGCGGATGGCGCTAATTTCATTATTGTCTTCCAACTTCTTTAAAGCTTCACAAGAGAAAAAAGAAAGTAAAATGTTACACACTCAAAATACAAAATTACCATGTTGTGTCTTGTATCAAACTAATACAGGATATATAAATATATACATGTACACAATTCCTAGGTGAACTATGTATTCCTGCAGAGGTCAGAGTCGACTTTGTTGTCTTTGTTAATAGTGAATTGACTCGAACTGCACAGTGCACATTACATGTATTACAGTTGATCTTATTGCACTTTATTTGACTTTTCTTATGAAGTAACTGCTTTATTTACAGTGTAGATCACAACTGCTATAATCTGAGAAACATTTTGTGAATAGAACACTGTTTGTGTATCTCAATAAAGGGTAAATTATTATCTTGTTTATTTATTTGAAACTTTATAGATTTAATGCAAACATTTGAAGTATTGAATCGTGTTTTAATCGTATCGAATCGTATTGTGGGGAACGTTTAAGTAGCGAAATTAATCGAATTGTTGGCCTAAAAGAATCGATATCGAATCAAAATGGAGGCTGCGATTTACATCTCTATTATTAACACTATTCAAAAGTTTATAATTTAGATATTTGTCTGGTAAAAAGAAAACAGTGGCGGTGGTAAGATTAGTTACTAGTAAAGTTACATTTTTAGTATTATTTGAACGATGAGAATCATTTTGAGGAGTCAACTTGCTCAGTTTGGAGGATTAGCACTGAAAGCCGGAGTCGACTCTGTGGAACCGAGCAGCGTCTATATGGTGTGCTGTGCCTTTAAATCCACAGCTGTCCGCTTGCCCGCCTGATCAGAAACATGTGTGTCGGTCCTGCCGGCGGCTCGTTCACCGCTTTGAACAGACGTGTTTTGAATGTCAGGTCGTTTGTCGTCTACGCGAACATTTACCAACTAAATAAAAGCAACCACACCATATTGTTTCCCCTTACATTTTCAGGCGTTGTCCATGTCGCCCCAAGGTCCTAGTTAGTCCGGTATAGAGCAGGAGGGAAACTTGGCAGGCTTTTTGTCCCGAGTCTAGCCCGGGTCTAACAGAAGAATCTGGAAAGTCACGACGCGGCCTCACCGGTAAGCACCCACTGCTTCGCTCCATTCCCGCGACTTAAAACGCTTTTAAACCGGCGACGCAAAAACAAATACTGCTGCTTTATTGCAATCTGTAAGTAAATGCGCGTTCACGTTAACGAGAACCCGCTTTTCTTTGTGTAATGCGCGGTCTTGCGCTTAGGCGCGGGACGTGTCCCAAACCCCAAGCATAATCCCTACACGAGTAGCTTGTTTGGCTGTGAAAGGAGGCGACTTGGTGGGCACTACGTAGATCAATAGAACTCGGTTTGGGACGCGCCCACACTTGGCGTATGGACTGTAGTTGAAGCCGGCGGCCAAAACGAACTTATAAAGCCGTATCTTTTCGTTCTTCTGACACAAAGCACCCAGTCGCTAACCAGCTCCATTAACGACGGGACCGTTCAAAGTTTAAATATAGAGTTCACTTTACAAACTCAATTAGCAGCCCTATGAAGCTGTTAGCCCTTTAGCATCGTTAGCCAAATAGCTAACTAAATGTATCACGTCAGGCGCAGATATCATTAACATTATCAATTTAATCCAGATCGTCGTTAAAATAACATTTTTTATAATAATTACTAGGGTTTATCCAGTGAAAGGAAGTTTGCTGTGTAAGAAGGTTTAACATGTTGGACCTCGTTAGCAGTTGGCTACTGTACACAAGCGCGCGCGGCGTTGCTCAGTTACCGAACGATTGTTTATTATTGTAAACAAATCGACGCTTAATTCTGCTAACCATTTACTTTTTAATATTAAACTTAACATTTTTTATGTTTTGGGGTATGTATTTAAAACAGGCTTTTACGAAGGTAATTAAAGCTTATTATTAAAAGCTTGTCTTAATATACATTTTTCTGGCAACTGTTAATGGTTTGGCCCAAAGAATCAGGACCTGTCTCTAAAACATCTGCCTCATCATCGAGGTTGTCTAAAATCCTCTAAACGTGTGGAACAGTGTGAGCGCCCAGCTTCCACCATGACCTGGTTGGATAAGGTGAGGAGTAGCTAGAAGCCTTAATTTCGATTCAATATCGAGCTAGCGATTCGATTATTTTCTATACTTAAAATGTTCTTACGATTAAATACAGACCAATACTTAACATTTTTTACTTTATCTATTTCAAATAAATCAACAAGAACTTCATTGGCTTTTTATTGAGCTACAGAATCAGTATTCTATTTACACAATGCTTGTCAGATTATAGCAGTTGTGATCAGCGCTCTGTAAATAGAACAGGTACTTCATAAAAAGAGTCAAATAAAGTGCAATAAGATCCAACTCTGACCTCAGGTACAGGTAAACTAATTAAAGAATATATATATATATATATATATATATATTAGGGTGGTCGTTATTTTTAAAAATGTAAAATAGCCAAGTCTTAACACTTAGAATGGTACATTTTGATATAAAAACACTTATTGCAAAGTAAAACCCCAATCAGACAACATTTAGGGGTAGCTCAATGCACCCAAAGTTTTGTATGGGCT
>JAOUQT010315881.1:0-14563 GCA_025769995.1 Xyliphius kryptos | reverse complement strand
TGTCTGCGTGGGTTTCCTCCGGGTTCTACGGTTTCCTCCCACATTCCAAAAACATGAGGGTAAATTGAATGCTCTAAATTGCCCTGTATAGTGTGTGTGAGTGTGTGACTGTGTGAGTGAGTGTGTACCCGGCGATGTATAGGCGCCCTGTCCTGGGTGTATCTGCCCAGCGCCCGAGAAGGTCTCCCCTGGATGAGCATGGGGAACCACCCCCCCGGCGACCCTCATAAAGGAATAAGCGGCAGATAATAAATGAATTAATGTTTATATTGGTTATTATTGGAAGGATAGAATGATGGATATTTTGTGGGCTTGTTTTCTTGATAAAGGATAAGGAAAGGTCCTGTTATGAAACCTGGATGAAGATAAAATTTTTTCCCTGCTGCTTCTTTCTTTTTTTTTTCATTATTTAGTTTAACTGACATTAATCCTGTTATATGAAAAACATATATGCCTTGTAAATTCAGATTCGTTCTCATATGCAGTAAAGATCTGGAATTGCACAACAAATCAAACTTGTTTTAACAACATTTATATCTGATGAGTTTCTGAAATCACAGTATACTTCAATAATATCACTCCATTTCAGATCCTTTTTATTTTTATAGTTACTACTGTAACTGCTTACAATTCATATTTGCTTATTATTGGTGGTGTTTTTTTATTTAGACCCTTTTCTGTCATATTTACATTTAAAATTTCTATGTGTGTTTTTAACGCCCTTTCTCATTTATTCATTTATCGAGCTGCTCATTCTCAAGCTTCATCATTCTCTATGTTCATTTTCTGCTTTATACACTTTGTCTGTCTCCATCTCCTTAGTCCGTAACTCATTCATTCAGTCCTCATTAAAACACTTTCCTATTCACATATTTAAACCTTTTTTCACTTCTTACCTCACTTTCACATTCACAAAGATTCTGAATGTAAGTGTGTTAAATTGCCTTCATGACGTTTGTACATCAAACTACGAAGTGCATCTGTTTAAGTGTAGCTTTTAAAAAATATTGTTTTATTTCCTTAAAACTAAAACAGTATTCTGTAGAATGTTAGGTTTTAGGTTTTTTTTGCTTCTTTTAAAAGCACTC
The DNA here is from genome assembly GCA_025769995.1 of Xyliphius kryptos. Classification (NCBI taxonomy): domain Eukaryota; kingdom Metazoa; phylum Chordata; class Actinopteri; order Siluriformes; family Aspredinidae; genus Xyliphius; species Xyliphius kryptos. The sequence continues at coordinate 13,475 of JAOUQT010315881.1, read as the reverse complement.
ATCTGTGTTCATAGAATTGTCTTAATAGTCTTCTAAGGAACAGGTAGATGGCGATTAGCTAAAACAGGGTACGAGTGGCGTACTGGACTGATGGTAGCTGGCAGCTCCTAGGTCATCTAGGTGAGCACAGACCCTTTCCAAAAAATTAGAATCATGGAAAATCTTCCGCTCAATCAAATTTCCATAATTCCATTCAAAAAATTTAACTTTTAAAGATTATATTTTCAGGGCCCACAATAGAAATCATTTCAAACATTTATTTTTACATAATTTAAAAAATATTTTATAACTTGTCATTCTGCCTTGTGTATACCTTCTTAATTATTTTTTAAACCTCTTTTTATGTCACCAGAATAAATTATTTACTCTCACGCTCGTCAGTAACATTAGTTCACTCACTTTTACACAATCTGAGGCAGCTTGGCCTCTGCATGCCCTAGACTTTTATTTTGACACCTTCCTTGTAGGAAGTTTTCTTAATTTGCTAATAGTCCCTTGTTAATCACCCTTAGCTGGTTTGTTTCAGGTAACTATTATGTTCTGATAGCTTTTGTAAACCCAAGAAGCCTTTTGTTTGTTCCTTCATTCTGAGGTTTGTTGTGATTTTGTTTTTTACATGATTTAATTTTCAGTAAGCTCTTTTAAAACTCTGTTCTGGTCAGAATCCTGTTTAGAATTGTTGTTTTGCTTTGCTTTATTTGCTCTGTTTTGTTCTTAAGCTCTGTTTGGACCTGCGTGTCAGTTATTGATTAATATATTTAGGTTATTTTAATATCATCTTTGCCGCTTAGTATACTTTTAGTTTCTCTTAGTAGTTCGGTTTTGTTTTTGTTAGTTTAGCTGATTTCTTTGTTTGCTTTTCTTTTAAACACACAATGATGTGTTACTCAATCAACCGGCAAACATTTTGCTGGCATACTTTTGATTATTCATACATGATCTATCAATTTTTTTTGCTATTAAACATGTACAGTCTTCATATTAACTTTGCTAATTATATAACCATCTTGAAGAGAACCTAATATACATTGTGTAAGAGTCTGATTAGCTTTGTTTAAGTTAAGTTAAGCTATAGATGTTGCTAATACTGTGTCCATACCTTATTATATACTCACCGGCGATGTTCTTAGGTTTAGCTCATTGTTTCTCCACAAACTATGTAGATGGACTTTGTAGTTCTACACTTACATTCTGTAGTCCATCTGTTTCTCTACATATTTTGTTAGTCCTCTTTACGCTGTTCTCTGATGAGCAGGTATTATTAGGGTGGTGGATGAAGGTACGAGTGGTTCAGACAACCGTATGTTTTGATTGGTGTACTGTTCTCTGTCCAGTAGCACCGCTGTGTCGGATCCACTCATACCAGCACAACACACGCTAACACACCACCATGTCAGTATCACTGCTCTACTAAGAATCATCCACCACCCTACTAATACCTCCACTGTGGGGGTCCTGATTATTGGAAAACATAGTAAAGTGGACTAAGAAACTGAACATTTGCTTTTATAATTATATAATAGGACATCCATTTTATTTCCAAATGATCAAAGTCGACTTATGAATTGTTTGCCAGAGTGTATTCCCTGTAGAACAGACTTTCCTTTTAAGATGCAATATTCTTGTGCTATCACAAACCTTGTTAGTGCAGCGCTTGACTTGAAACCACACTAGTAAGGGACCCAGCGATGTGGCATGGAAATTGCAAGTTTGTGAGGTGGCATGTTTTATTAAAAGGTTGTCAACAAATGAGCCGAGCTACTTGTTTAAGACCTTCAGACTACTTTTGCTTTGCTGAGCTGGAGAAAGTATAATCAGGAGCATGTAGTTATTTGTAAAAATCCAAAAGTTTGTTGTGTGCACTGTAGTTTGACAGCGACAGATCACTGAGCACTTGCATATGCAAATGGTTTTACAGCCTTGTAAGAGATGTTTAATGTCTTGTAATCAATATTCTGCTGACTTGACCAGCGCTGCTAAATCCCCATTGGCAAAATGGCCTTATTTAGTCTTAGTCTATACATCTCTGGAAAAATATATAGGACATCTTAATGTCATATTAAGGATCACTGACTAAAGTATCCTTTTTCCTAAACTGCCCTAAAGACAAATGAGAAAAGCATAAACTCTAATTGAACACTGACAGAATGCTGAAGGATTTCTGAGATATTTCTTCTTAATGGCCCAAGGAGAATGAGTTCATAATTAGACACTTACAACTAAGTGAGCGGCATAAAGGACCAGTGAAATCTGGATTTTTGCATTTAAAGCCTTTATAGTGTTTAGAGAACATAACTGTAAAATTCAGCGCACCCTGTGGTGTTGAACTACACACATTGCATATGTGTAACAGTTGCTTTATATTGTAAAGTTATTTTATCTTAGGACTGAAATCAAGTTTGGGAATTCTATATGATAGATTTAAAGCTACAAAGGGTGTACTGTAGGTGTAATGTAGTTTTGAGGAGCTAGTTCATTCATTATCATTATCATTATCTTCCGCTTATTCCTTTATGAGGGTTTCGGGGGGGTTCCCCATGCCCATCCAGGGGAGAACGTCTCGGGCGCTGGGCAGATCCACCCAGGACAGGGTGCCAATCCATCGCTGGGTACACACTCACTCACAGTCACACACTATGAGGCCAATTTATAGCATTCAATTTACCTTCATGTTTTTAGAATGTGGGAGGAAACCCACGCAGACACAGGGAAAACATGCAAACTCCACCCAGATTGGGATTCGAACCGGGAATCCCCAGCACTGAAAGGCGAATGTGCTAACCACCAAGCCACCGCCCGATAAGCTAGTTCTTTTTTCTTTTTCTTGTTGTTTAGGAAACGTTTACAGTACCGTGACAAATTAGGACCGGCGGTTGATCCTAAAAATTTCTCTTTATTAAAATAACCATTAAACATACATCTGTTGGCTGGTGTTAATGCCAAAAGTCCTGCTCCTGTTCCAACTATCTCGCTCCCACGGTATGAGCTGTTTTAGCTTGTAAAGGCTGCAGGCGTTCATCAGCGGAGCCACGTTAATTACATTTAATAAAGCTCCATTTCTGACTGTGCCACCTTCCTCTCCCAGCAATGCAGCATTTCTGCCTCAAACTTGAACACAGGGTACCCCTGGAACAGTGAGGGTTGAGGGTCTTGCTCATGTAGCCACATTGGCAATGTCATTGAACTTGGCAATAGAACCCACAACCCACTCTTAACAATAAAGCTAACGCACCCACTAATAATCACTAGTAGGTACTTGTGTGCCTATAAATTTCTGAATAAAAAATTAATTCTTGGCCTATAAGACTCTCTGGCTCACTAGATCAGCTATTGAAAGCAGCTTATTTTACCTCATTGCCATTCATCTGATTCAAGACTTAGAGTGCAAAACAAGGCATTATGTTATTTAATATAAAGGAATGTGTATAATGTTAAGTTTAAATATTCAGAAGCTTTCTCGTTCTATTTTATTCGGTTTTAAATGCAATGACGGTTAAGCAGTATGCAAACATAAACATTCATGACCATCGTGCTCTTGATGTTTTAACATGAAAATAATCACGATCTATGATTGACATGCATAAGTACTGCAATGCATAAATGCATCTTTAATATTTGGAACTCATTGGCAGGTGTTTTATTTTGGATGTGCCAAGGCTCACCTGTCTTTCTAATCAGTACGAGGAAAATGACACCTCATGCAAATGGTGTGAAATGTTTGCCCTCAAATATTCACACAAAGCATTAGGAGATGATGTTTTAATTGGTGCAGGAAGCTTCTGGCTGGAGTCCAGCATATCAATTGCTTTCGCTGCTTTTTCGAAGAAATTAAGCATAGTTGCTATTCTTTGGATTGAATCAGTAGGATACACAGCACCGGCACCTGGAAGCACCACTGAGTTCTTGGAAATTATTCCATAAACAAAAACAGGAGTCCTTTTCTTTTGCAATTCTTCACGCTCGCGCCCCCTCTCTGTCTCTCCCCCTGCTTCTGCTATGAGTGGCAGTCTCACAGATCCACATGTTTGTGGTGCATCGTGCAGCAAATCAAATCTGACAGCAAGGACTGTAGACATAATGGTGAATGCGTGGAAACAGTTCTACTGTACACTCACAATTGCCTAGGGCTTAATTGAACAGCACCGCCTGTGACCTAAACACCTTCACAGAAATTAAAGGGGACTTCCACAAGCCGTATGAGAACAAGTAGAAATATTCATATAACGTTGGTGTTTTTGCAGGGTCCACAACATTCCTGTAAAAAAAAAATTATGGTAATAAATCAGCATTTGTTTCTTGTTAGTTGTTTTGAGGACGTGCAGACTTTAAAATTGTTTAAAGTTCAAGTAATTTTTTTACAACAGTGTGTTGTCACAAAGCAGCTTTACAGAGTCCAAAGCCTAAACCCCCAAAGAGCAAGCCGAAGTGACATTTGCAAAAAAAAAACTCCCTGTAATGATGTTATTTTAGGAAGAAACCTTGAATAAAAAATTAATAAAAAAAAAAATAAAAAGATTCCATGAGGTCCATAACGTGGTGTGAACTGATCCAAGACTTTTGTGTACTGCATCAAGTGTGGTTTCATGTGTATACAATATAGCATATAACAATCACATGACTAACTATCTCATTTTTAACTAAGAGCTCACTTTACAGCAAAGTCGGGGCAACTCCACCATTTCCTTGGTTCCCATTTAAACACCAGTATCCGATTAACGCCGCCGCCCTCACACGCACATAACTGTATCTGTCAGTAAACAGCCATTGGTTTCCTAAACAAGCAAACTTCTAAACAACCAAACCTTTATTTTCAGTGAAAACATCTAAGTAATAAAATTTCATTCTCAATCATTGGCTCACGCACTTAAATGCGCCGTTGGCACAAAGGCAGTGAAATTTCTTTTGACATCCGAAAGGTTATCTGCAGGGCTGCCGTGGAGGAGTGCCCATGAAATTGGCTCGTCATCTTCCCTAAGACAGCCCAATAACAGCAGCGTCAATTTACAGCAGGACGTTTGAGAGGGCAATCTTCATCTGACAGCCTAAAGATGCAGTTTTTTATATGCCGCGGCAGTGACAGATACTCAAAACTTTGGCTGTGGTGCACATCTCGCGGTCCATGTGCATTTTATTTGGACCTGGGATGTATGGCCCTATCATTCTGTCACTTTAACTGTCTGTCTGCAAACATCACAGAGCATGAAAATGTTTCCATTATTGTGACAGAAGAAGATACTAAATAAAAGCTCTGTTTTATTATTGTACAAATGGGATTTCTTTCAAAGCTAATACTCTTAAGAAGAGTTTTAGGAATTATGCTGTTTACAATTTTTATCACTAGAATGGTAATTTGTTGGACCATCATATGTTTCATTCATATTCTCTTATGTAATTACAAAGTTTGAGCTTTCAATTTTGACTTGGCAAGGTTTGTGGTGGCTGCTAGGTGGGTAGTGTCCTAATATTTGGGCCACACATGGTGTAAAAGGGGGTGTCTGTATAAGTTAATCAAATGTGGGACAGTCTATACCTGAAAATGCCAAAGCCCTCACTGACTCAAGTACCTACAAGGCTGAAACTTAGCGTTGTGATTTCCTATCATGTCATGGACAAAATTAAGTTCTCACTTTCCTAAATTCATTGGCTTGTTCGATATTGCCATCAAATGCAAGACCCCACCAGTGTCACTTCAGAGTCTTCCAGAATACCTACAAGGCTGAAACTTGGCATCACAATTACCTGTCATGTCCTTGAAAAAGAGTAATTCTCGCTTTTCTTACTCTCAATTGTTTGTTCGCTGTCATCATCAAGCACAACAACTCTACTGGATTGGGGTCTTCGAGAGCACCTACAGATCTAAAACTTCGTAAAGGACAATCGTGTGGACACCGTAGTCACAACTCCCATTACATTTATTCCACATATTAATTTCTCTATTTAAAACCTCATTCTCTAATGATACGTTTATTCTAAACACATAAACATTAAAGCCATCACTTATTCAAAAACAATTACCTTTCAAGTTTCATGTTATTATTAAGTTTTCCACTGTAGTGCAGAATGGGTTTTCCACTAGAGTAAAATATGTTTTGGGCACATGTTATGAGAGATGGTGTCTTAATATTTTGGCCACACTAAGCATAGGTTGGTGTCCTATAATTTTGCCCACATGTGAATTGGGTGTCGTTATATTTTTTCACTTTGATATTTTGGGAGTTCATTGAAGCGCTAGGTGTTACGTTTACTTCATCTCAAACACCTCTTGCCGCTGGACTCTTGCGTTTCGATCTTACAGGAGAGTTAAGGACACTTTCACAGGAAGCGTTCTATCTGCACAAGCAGCGGGGGATCTAACAGCCTGAAGAGCATTACGTTTGGCGCCTTGGACAGATGCGCTGCACGTCTCATCTCATTCATGCTGATGCGTGGCTCATTGTTTGATCTGCTTCAGGACTCATCTGGGTCACTTCTTTATGCTTTGTTTCCCAAACTTTTAAGTCCTGCCTAAAATGTTAAATGCAAGGTGCATGGAACAGATGCCCAGTTACATCATTAAATGAACAGATACTGATCCTATTTGTAGTTCTATCATTCTGCTGTCAGTCCATCTGCTTTCGTACATCAGGTGTGCCCAATACTTGGAATGTGATTCACCTGTCAATCGCACAGTGCACGTTGGTAGATCTATGTGGAACACTTCACACGTTAAAGAAATGAAGGACGCTAGGGACAGGAGTGTTTCGGTTAACTGTGCTAATTACTGCCGTTAAGCTGTCCATGCTTTAGTGATTCACAGTCGTCAACCATGCTTTATGTGAATGCACAAATATGCAGGACATTTCGCACACAGTAATGGAAGCACTTATACTGAATGGTTGTCCATTGTATCTGATGATCACGTTCACTACTGTTCTTCAACGGTGAGTTTTTTGATGACTGTGTAATCCTGTCCTAGACCAACAAGCCCTACCGCAGGTAGGACATGTATAAGTGATAGTGGTGACGTTACTGGGGTCCATCCTTGTATCTCACACACACACCATTCACAAATTGGTGTACGGCCACGTCTTGCCACAATCGCGTCTCGTTTAAAATGTGCTTTAAAAAGTTAAGCATGGCAAAGCGATGGATGTGTCAACAAAAATTGCTTGTTGGATTCGGGCAGGATCTCTGCATAGATGCTGTTTGGTGCATAAATGATAGAAAAGACTTTAGATATTCTGCTACATAGAGATGGAAAATCAGATTTTAGTCCTGCAAACTTACATTCAAATGAAGCCAGGGCCTTCTGCTGGGCAGTTTTAGAACTAGCTGGCTGACCATAAGAAAACGTGCCACATTTTGACAGCAACTTATAACTTACCTATGTTGAATTGTTCGTTTGCTATTGACATTGAACGCAACACCTGATGGATTGGGGTACCTTCAAAGCTGAAACTTGGCTTCATCATGCCTTATCGTGTCCTTGGAAAACCTACTGATATTGACTTAAGAAAGTAACTGCGTGGACACCATAACTCACAAAATATTCAATCAGATTTTTAATTGCCCCAAACCTCCATCTGTAATAATACGTTAATTTTAAATATATAAACTCCAAAACTATATCTCATTCGAAAACAATTGCCTTTCAACTTCTACTTGGTCATCAAGTTCTCCACTGTAGCACAGCACTGGTATCAGCGAGTTGCTGATAATGTCAAAATCAAGGTAATTGTAGGTACATCTGCCCTACAGAAGTCCACTTTACTCTGTTCTCTGATGATCAGGACCATGGACAGAGCAGGTATTAGTGTATGTTGTGCTGGTTCTAGTGAATCAGACACAGCAGTGCTGTTGAAGTTTATCCACTTTGTAGCACACATCCGCCTAACCCTCTACTTTGTCCTACACAGACACGCCCTTCCCATCAGAGTGCTCTCTGAAAACCGTTTATAAAAAAAGCCCTATTTATTAAAAATAAAAAATCTCCCCAAACTTAAATTTGCTTTTCTCAGGTAAGCAGTAGGCTTTCATAGAGAACCTCCAGGCCTCCACTGATGCCCTTGAAGTCTTTATAGAAGGAGACTGCAAATAATAGTCTCATCATTCTCTGGCATATTAACTGTGACATCAAAAGAAAATCTCACATCAAAGGGGCCAACACTCTTTGGTGAAAACTGGCCATCCAAGCTTTTACAAGGTCCTCCAGACGATTCTGTTAAAAAACAGTCATCCTTCTGAGTGCCTTAGTCATCTGGTTCCACTCTTAATGAATCAGAGCCAGTGGAAAAGACCAGCTGCTCATGTCCTTGCACCCTTAATGCAGCGGCTATGTCCATTTTTTTAAGTCCTGCATCCTTTCATCTATTCATCCACTCCATCCATCATTCAATTTCCATGTGCAGTCCAAGGTTCAGTTGTGTCAGTTCCTGCTGGTGGGCTAATCAGGCCCGTTTCAACAGTGCAAGCAAACCCAACAAACGAGCCTCGAGTTGGCCTGGCAATGACTGGTTATAAATTGAATACAAGGACAAAATGTGTTTAGTGAAACACACACACACACACACACACACACACACACACACACACACACACACACATGTAAACACAAACTGGTAAAGTGAGCAAACGTGCCCGGATCGGTGGGCAGTCTTAGATACTGCGCTCGGGGAGCAATTGGGGTTAGGTGCCTTGCTCAAGGGCACTTCAACATAAGTACTTGGTGAGTAAAGCTGGTTCCTTAACCACAAGCCTACAACTGCCCCAATGGAGACAACAATGACCCTGAGTGGGATGTTGATGGTAACATTACCCGTGATGTCACCTTTGCCTGGTCATATTAACAGCATGTCATAATGCTTTACAGATGATGACATCATGTAGTAATTAGGGCGCACTTCCAAATTAATTCTGTACAACATCAGGGAGATCAGACGTTTTTTAACTGAACAGGCTACTCAGCTGCTGGTCCTAATAGTATTCTGGCTCAAGTATTGAAATATACAATCGGGCCTCTACAGCTGGTTTAAAACTTTGCAGCCCGATTTGTGTTTAACCAGCCCAGGTGAACTCATGTCACTCCATTAATCCTTTCTCTCCATTGGCTTCCTGTAGCTGCTTGCATTCAGTACAAAACACTGACTCTGGTCTACAGAACAATCTCTGCCTCCCTAAACCATTGCTAAACGGTGGAACAATCTTCCCCACATTTTCCGTAAGGCTGAGTCACTCAGCATGTTTGAGAATCTTATCAAAACACATCTCTTCCACAGACACGTACTATGTCAAAAAAAAGTGCTACCAGATTGAGTAATGCCCAGGTTTAACGGTACGGCATCGCAGCTGGTTTCTCCTTAACTACTGTTGTGTTGTTTGCTCATTTTTAAGTCGCTTTGGATAAAAGCGTCTGCTATAAATGAGTAAATGTAATGTAAATCTAAATGTCCCTACAGCCTTGTTTACATCAGACTCACAGAGTTACAAGTACCCCAACCATCCATTTGGATCCAGTCAGAACAAGTTTTTGGACTATGGGAGGAAGCCCACATGGACACCATGGAAACTACACATACTTTGAGATTAGAACTTAGATCCCCAGCACTAAGAGGTGGATGTTCTCACCACTACACCAGCGTGCAGTCCTGCTAAATAAATCTTATACTCTTATTGTACTCCCATCATATTTTTTATCTGCTGAATCTTAAGTGCCACCTTCACTTCATTTTCTCCCTGTACATGGACCTCGGCGTGTTTGCCTCCAACCCTCTCTCCACCCCACAGCCTGACCTTTCATTTGTGGGATGCAATAAACCTTCCTGCTGGTGTTCTGACTTCAGACTTACTGCCTGTGAGTGGCGTTACCGTTAACTATATCTCTCAGGTCCTTGTTGTTTCCACAGTGTATTCTCTTTTACAATGCAGAGGAATCCCATTCCTTTGTGTCTTCTTATGCTTCACCTAGTAGGTTGTCAGTGTGCTGAGTAAAATAATAAACAATATTAAAGCGATTTCAGGAATCAGTGCAAATTAATGTCATAATCATATTCAGCCAGAAAAGCCCACAGTGAAAGTCAAGGATAATTAACCTGCAAAATCAGACGCGGTTATCCGGCGGAATCCATACAGGCAGAAAATAATGAGGGAGGAGAGGAAAAAATGTGCAAATGCAGGAAAAAAGTGTGTCGGTGAGAATTAATAGTGTACATTGTGTATTCAGTCATCATTTAGGAAGTAAAGGTCTCCGGGGTGTAAACGTGCTGTGCTACAATGTACAGTGGGTATTGGTACATTTAAAGGTTTGGAGAAAATTTCACAGATTCGCAGCTAGATTTAGAGCATGTCGCTCTGTCTGTGCTATCGTAACGATGGAAAAAGTATGGCTTGTGCATCTTAAAATGTGTAAAAGTCATGTTCTAATCCTAATTATTCATGGGTGTGTTTTGAGCATAGCGTACAATAAACCAATTACCATGTCCATTGCCAATCCCTTTAAGAGCCAGGTAGTGCACTGACTTTGACGACTTGCTATTTCTGCGGGGCATCTACGTGGCATCAATGCGCTGGTCCATGAGGTTCTCCAATTTGCTGTGAATAGAATACACAATATAGTGTAGATCAGGGGTGTCCACACTTTTCTGGCCTGAGATCTACTTTTTCCAGTGGACAGGTCATTGTAATCTACCAGGATTCATCTTTTTAAAAGGTTTTAATGTGTAAACCTTTTTACACACATCATTTTGATATTATTAGCAATACAAGGTAATCGTTTGAAAAACACAATTATGATGATTTGCACTGAATGTATCAGCCAGGTGGGAGGAGTCTGACAGTAGCTGCTGATGCCAATTCTTAATCAGGATTCCAAATGATTATCAGTGGACTGATATCTGAACTTCATTATTTTTATGTGGAAAAAAGGCTGATCCACATAAGTAGGTTGATCCAAAAAAAATGCTGTTATTTTTTTTTTGTTTGGATACTTTTCTTCAGCCAGGAAGTTCCAAAAATGCCCAACAGGGGATCTGGACTTCATTTGAATGTAAATTTGCAGGACTAAAATTTGGTCTTCCAAAACAGATGGGTCCATGTGGAACGAACAGCAATGAAATTTTTGAAGTTAGCACATCAACTTCAGCACTGTCATCAAATGGAAAACATGTGAATGTTGCAACCGGCTCATGCTAATTTAAATCTCAAAAGTGATCTTCAAAGTCTGACAGCACATTCTGAATTTGCCTGATGCACCGCACACTACTCATTTGCGTGCTAGGTAATCCCTATCAGCTCCAATGTTCTGAAAATTACATTGACCTGCCCAGCAGCATTAGCAGTTGTAATGTAATGTACATTTAAAGAAGAAGTGGCAGGGTGCGTGGTCATACGGCGATTTGTAAATGGTGTGTGTGTCTATACGTGCTTTTGATAGTGAGCTGTAAGAAATGTGCTAATAAGTGCAGTTAATCAAGACGCTCACCTATCCTCTGCGCATTCTGCTCTGTTCATTTCTTGAACCTGTGGCGATTTCCATAGCAATCTACCAACATGCACTGTGCGATGGACTGGTTGATCGCGATTGAAGTATTGGACATGCCTGGTGTAGACTACGTATATGAGCTCTCACTACAAATGCAGTGGTATTTAATAGCGTTTGGTGCAAGTTCGGTGGTATTGTACCTGCACCTGTGTTGATTTAACAACAAAATAATTATAATCGTGATGTCTGTCTAGGTTGTTTTAAGTTCATAAGCACCTGTCTTTTATAGATAAGATAGCAATACCGCAAAATGTACCTAAACGCACCTTATTTTGAGACAGCCACAACCATCGGGGTGTATATATTCATAAGCAGTGTTGCTATTTAGATGACACAGGAGGAAGGCTTTATGTAGAGAACTATGCCCTACAGGAGAGAACATTTAAACTTTTATTTTTCCTAATAACGAACAGGTTCCTGTGTCCCTGTAAACCTCATTAGGTTAAGTGGATTAGAACATAAAAGAATGGCCTCTTCAAGCTCGGTTAAGCTCATGTATGTTCGGTGAGCAGACGTCCAATCGCTTGGTCTGTACTTTCCCTTTTATCAGCTAATGAATTTCAGTTCTTGGTGCTTGTACATTTAACCCTCCACCTTGTAAATTCCTGGATAAATTACCTTGTGTGAAAAAGGCTTACTCTAAATCCCTTATATCCTCTGTTTGCCAGTTCTCCTCTCTTCTCTCCTCTCACCTCTTTGGTATACGATGCTCTGAACACTGTGTTATGCTAATCAGCCTTCTGACATTGTTTTGTTCCATTCGATCCGTAGGATGCCGAGGTTCTTGGGAGGGCCTGCTGAGTCCAGTCCTGCCCACTCAGTTCGCCGCTGTAAGGTCGCTCTCTACTCCCGCTGTGACTCTGATCGCTGGAGGCTGGAAAGGCCGAAGGGCTCCAGGTGAGCTTAGTCCTGAGAAAGAAGCGGGACTTTTTCAAGCATTCTGTGTTTTATTTGTTCAATGTTATAGAGTTGATTTAATAACACTTGTTAACACGTGCAATTAAGGCTGAGGGCAGTGTGGGTGGACTTGGATTAAAATACATAAATACATTAACAAACGAACATAATAACCCTGCTTACATTTAAAATTATTTAAAAGTTACATTTCTTTATACTTTTTGACAGCAACTTTTACTGCAATTAGGTTTAAGCGCTAAAAACTGAATTTAATCCTAAAGACATAATTCAAATGTGACTGACACTTACTGTAAAGACGAACTTTGTAGTTTTACAATTACAGGTATTGTTTGGTCAGTGCATTATTCCTATCCCAGTAGTGTCACTAAGGTCTTAAAATACATTTACAGCAGTACTGCTGCACTTAAAACCCCTCACTGCATCAGTGTCACTGCAGAACTTACAATAAACAATACACCATCCAAATTATACCCGTTCACTGATGGCTCTGACCAATTGAGAACGGAGATCCAGAAGAAACTAGCTAAAACAGATGGACTACAGTATGTAACCGTAAAACTACAAAGCCCTAATATATGGTAAGTAGAGGAAATAAATAATGGGGCAAGAAGTGAGTGTGTCCAAACGTTTGACTGGTACTGTATATAAGCCATATGTCTCAGAATGGCAACATTTTCCAAATATATTACTTTCGTGTTGTTTCGTGGCTCTTAAATGCTCCACTGAGCACAAATCTGAATTACATTCACGCTCTGATGGCAGTGGAGCAGTTTTCTCACTGTCCTGACTGAAGCACCATATTGTTTCAGAAAAGATCTGCAATCATCAGTTCCAGATTCACTGAATTGTTTTTCCTGCCTCTATTTTTAGCAGATGAGTTCAGTTTGTGGTGTGCACAGTTTTCCACAGTTAAGATTGAAACGACAGAAACATGGTGCTACATCATAACACGGTGCAACATGGTCCAGCTAATGGAGTTTGTTTCTGTATGTGACGGCGGTGCGTAAACTCTATAGTCGGGCAAAACTACTGCCTGTGAATG
>JAOUQT010315859.1:0-14566 GCA_025769995.1 Xyliphius kryptos | reverse complement strand
CAGTTCTCCCACTTCCTGAGAACCTACACGGCTAACTGAAATTTGGCCTCCTTATTACAAATCATGTCCTTGGAAAAACAAAGTACTTCTCACTTTCCTAAATTCAATGGTTTGTTAGATATCGGCATTGAACGCAAAACCCCTACAGTGTCACATGGGGTCTTCCCAAGTACCTACAAGGTTGAAACTCGGCTCCTTCAGTTCCTGTTATGCCCTTGAAAGAATGAACTGCTTCTCACTTTCCTAAATTCTTTGGTTCGTTCAATATTGCTATCGGGAGGTGTGGTAGATCAGTGATTAAGGTGTTATGCTAGCAATCTGAAGGTTGTGGGTTCAAATCCCAGGTTCACTGAAGTTACCACTGGGGGTCCTAGAGCAAGACCCTTAACCCTCACTGCTCCAGGGATTCTGTGGTATCCCTGTGTTCTGACCCCAACTATTTACTGGGATACCTGTAAGCCGCATTGGATAAAAGCATCAGCTAAATGACCAAATGTTATTTAATCGTAAATGTGTCACATTGGGGTCTTCCTGAGCACACACAAGTCTAAAACATGACACTGATTACTCACTTTCCTTAATTCAATGGTTTGTTTAATATCGTTATTGAACCCAAGACACCTCCCGTGTCACATTGGGGTCTTCCCGAATACCTACATGGCGCCGTGCTTACATACCATGTCCTCGAAAAAACAAATTGGTTTGTCGCTTTTCTACATTAGATTGTTCGTTTGCCATCGCCATTGAACGCAACACCATGGATGGATTGGGGTCTTGGCGAGTACCTACAAAGCTGAAACGCGGGTTCGTCATTCGTTATCCCTTGGAAAACCTACTGATAAATTCCTGTAAGAAAGTAAATAGTCTCAATTCCCACTACAATAACTCCACATATTTATTTCAGATTTTTTATTTTATTCAAAAACAACTGCCATTCAACTCCTACATTGTACTTAAGTTAGTAGCGCAGCACGGCTATTCCGCTAGTACAAAATAAAAGCCATGATCTGCAGTGTAAAAGTGAAGTCTGTAGGATCCAGTCAGACCAATTAAGATTGAACCAGAGACCAGAGATTTTACCGTTCAATCTCATGAGAGTGGGGATCAGAGAAGTCAGCACATCCATTATTTGCATGTCGTGACAGAAAACTGAGGGCAACAGTCATTTAAAATGTGGAACTTTAAAGAGGATGTGGGAAGGTTCAGCCTACTGTCAGGGACCATCAGGAAGGGTTTTAAAAATATTAATTCCTAACATTGTCATCTTCTATATAAAATGTTATTTTTTTTAGAAATTAGCAATAAGCAGACAACAAATACAACTGACTTAAGTAATGTGTGTGTGTTATCCATTTCAGTCATATCCAACCCTTAAATACGCTATAGTTCAGTTTACAATGATACTGATCCATATAATGTTATGAAAGTCTGAATGAGGCAGGTTGCCAGATCACCTCCCACCCCGAATTGACAAGCAACCCAATCAAAGGGAAAATTAGTTTCTTTAATGTACCCATTGGTCTTTGGAATGTGGAGACAGCCAGAGTACCTGGAGAAAATCCACTCAGGTACAGGGACATGCGACTCCACACGAAAAAGACCGCCATTTCTTCCAAACGGGAATCAAACTTGGAGCCTTCTTACTGTGAGGCAGCAGTGCCAACAGCTGCACCACTCTGCCATCATACAATATCACAAACGCAACGTTTACCATCAACCAGGTGAGATTATTTATTCATTCATAATCTTATGATTAATTCTCTATTAGGGTTGTAGTGGGGTTCCCCATGTCCATCCAGAGGAGAACACTTCGGGCGCTGGGCAGATACACCCATTACAGGGCACTAATCTATAGCTGGGCACACTTACTCACACAGCCACACACTATACGGGGCAATTTAAAGCATTCAATTTACCTTAAACTCATGTTTTTGGACCATGGGAGAAAACCGGAGAACCCGGAGGAAACCCATTCAGACACAGGGAGAACATGGAAACACCCTGATTGGGATTCGAACCGGGAATCCCCAGCATTGAAAGAAGAACGTGCAAACTACTAAGCCCCCGTGCGGCCAGAAACAGAATTTTTAAAACAAAAATATCTGATTTGAAATGTAAACGCTCTTGCACTCTGGCACTTATGGAAAACCACTCGGATCACATTTGGCATCTTTAAACAGGTTTTGTTTAATAAAGCAGTGTAAAAAGCTAAACTAAGTTAAGTATCTATAATACAAGGCCCTTGACGTGTGCCATCTCTTTAGCAACTGGTGCGCGGGTAGAGTGGAGGGGATGACGCAGTTTGCTTACAGTGTTTCATCTCAATCGAAAACCTGGAAACCCCAGCACCAAGAAGAGAACGTTCTAACCACTAAGCCACCATACCGCCAGGTGAGATCATATTCAGATTAAATGAGGTTTCTGATATAAACAGCATGTTAAAAAGTTGTCATCAAACCTGATGACATTATTTTCCTTTAATAACCACACAGCCAACTTTTCAGACAGAGAGTGACTCAGCTGTGATTCTCAGAACAGCAGGGATAAGTGGCAGATGTAAGGCACAGTCAGGAATGAATCTTTATTTGGAGGTGTGTATGGAACAGCTGTAGTGCGGCAGATTGATTCAGACTGCTGACACACACTGAGTGTGGGAGATGGCTTACTGCTATACAGATTTCCTCCACAGTGTGGATCAACAGCGCGTGTGGACCCGAGTCCAGTTCCTCACCTACTACCACTTCTGCTAATAATAACTGCCGTTACAGTCGGGAGACAGAGTTCTGACTCACCGTCAGCTGGTACACCATCACGCCAGCAACGCCATGCGCTGGAAACGGAATACTGTTCTGTAGAAAAGTGTTCACTCACATTCTAACACATATACAAACACTCACACACTAATATACACACACACACACAAACACACTCACACGCACACACCACCAAGACCCTCACACGCACACACCATCAAGACCCACACACACACACACACTAATACACACCACTAAGATCCCCCCAAACACACTAACCCACACACACATACACACACAACTGCTGATAATTGCATTCTGAATGAGGTGCATTAATGTAAAGAAATCATTGCAAATACCGGCATTTAAAGAACCTGATTGAAAAAACGCTCTGTAATTTGGGACAAAAAGGACAATGACGACGTTAAATTGTCCCACAGGGACACCACCTGTTCTCCGGCAGAATCATACGACACTGCATTACAGCCAGCAGAGGACCTGTGATTATGGGTTTGCTGTTATTTTTTTCTCTATATTTTAATGCACTTCAGGTTATGCCAGCAGATTAAACCCCAACCCCCTCATCACTACTATTATTTTTTATTTTTCTTTCTCTTTTCTCTTTTATTGTTTGAAAGTTCTGGTATGACAATAACTTGTACATGTAGCGGTTATGTAAAAACTGAAGTTATAGTGTTACATTGTGTCAGTTTGGTTCCACAAATAAATATATAATAAAAAAGCCATACTAACCAATAAGAGCAAAAAAAAAAAAAAACAGAAACAAAAAACAAATTGGGTTTTGGGCCCAGTACTGGATAATCCCCAGTGCTATAAACGCCAGGATGGCAGGGTGTGGCATGGCTACAGATGGGATATTGGTGAGGATTAACGGACCGCCAGAGTTTAAGAACCCCTGCTTATCCTAAATAACAAATAATGAAGGTGAAGTATCCTCCAACAGTTGCTTTTAATGGTCGAGATGGCACACAGTGGTGGCAGGTCATGCATTAGATCAACGCAAGTCTAAATTTGCATGTTCTTCATATGTACACCCTCGTTTTCTCCAAACTGAGCGAGAATGTGTGAGCTTGTAAAGGCTCCGAGTGAGTCACCGATTAACTCCAACTGCAGCGACGCAGAAATTACAAAGCTCAGAAATAACACACATAACACATAACCAAAGCGCAAGGTGTGTGTGTGTTCATCCAAAACCATTTACAGGACCCAGGGCTGCAGGTGATTTCTCACCATGTTCTAGCTTCTGTCCACAATAACGTACACAAACCGGCGGTGGGTACATAAAACATAATGTCACACAAAATCAGACGTGTAAACAATTTACGTCAGTTTTTCAACACCACGGAGAAACGGGCAAAACCACTCTGCCAACACGTCTCAAATTGCCTTATAAACAACTCAAATGTCTACAGCAAACAAAATGAGTCAGCTGCATGCAGCTCCTGAGGTTAAACATGTAGTCAGTCTATGGGAGGGACGGTCTGGCTAAGATGCAGCGTCTGCGATGAAAACAGATATGCACTGAGGGGAGCTAGAGACGAAGGAGTACTGGTATTTTTAGCCATTCCTGATCTGCTCCTGAGTGAATCGAAACACTGTTGATACGGTTGAAAACACATCCGTATTCTCCTCTCACAGCAATTATTTAAACTCACATCAAGGTAAAGTAAGTAGTCTAAAGGGGTCTAAAGTAACAAAATGTTTAGCGGCAAAAGTGGACGCTGGTTGAAGAGGGACAGGCGAAACCAAGGATGTGAGAGAGGTGGTCTGTGGGTATTCAAAAAGAGGCATGGCGTGGAACAACAGGAACTAAATTTTAATCTTCCGCTTAAACTCTACTAGGGTTGCTGGGGAGGAGGTATGGCCAATCAATCCCTGGGCACACTCACACTATATGAGGCAATAAGAGCATTCAGTTCACCTTGAATTCATGTTTTTGGACGGTGGGAGAAAAACAGAGAACCCAGAAAAAACCCACACGGATGCGGGGAGACTATAGAAACTCCACCCTGATTGGGATCCGAACCGAGAATCCCCAGCGCTGAGGGGAGAACATGCTAACCACTAAGCCTGGAACAGAATTTTCTGAAAATTTTCATACATTTCTGAAATGTAATGTTTCTGTGCTCTGGCGCTTATGGAAAGCCACTTGGGTCACATTTGGCATCTTTAAACAGGTTTTGTTTAATAAAGCACCGTAAAAAGCTAAAGTTAAGTGTCTATAAAATAAGGCACTTGACGTGTTATCTTTATAGCAATCGGCACGTGTCATCTTGATAGCGAATGGTGGGTAAAGTGGAGGCGATAATGAGGTGCGCTTGGCGTATCTCCTAAATAAAGATTTTTAACTGAAATATTTTATTTATTAAGATCTAGGATGTGTTATTTTAGTGTTCCCTTTATTTTTTTGAGCAGTATATTTGATATTGTGCATTTATACGAATATAAAGCGTTCAGTATTGTGTGGTATTGTGAATAATGTCACGGCTAGACAAGCGGCTCAGCCAATCAGATTTAAGGAGTGGAGCTACCAGTTATATAAGGTCCAACATGCCCTTTACTGCTTTACAGCTAGCTTGCATGACTCATCGTTTATTTTTTACAAAACTTTATAAAGTACGAGCTACGGAAGTCCCTTTTGAACAGCATTTTAAAAATGATAATCTTCTCATATTTCTGCACTGTTAACAACAGTTATCCCGATCCTGTAGGCGTACCCTGCATGTGTCCACTGTTCAAAGCGGGCACCCAATCCCTATTTGATCCAATTCTAGTTAGAATATACAACCCTGGTATAGAATTGGATATGGTTGCAGATAAAGGTGTAGATCTCAGGGTTGACGGTGTTGAGTTGGTTTTCTGGAATAGTCTCTGCTAGCATTTCATCTCATCATCGGTAGAGGGCGTGGCACTGAAATTATGCTATTCCAAAGTAAGTACCCTGCAGTATCTGCCCCTTTTAGTTCTGCTGCTCTGGTCAGTTCTGCTGGAGTCCCATGCTGCACTGTATGGCAATAAAATTGTTTATTACATAATTACGGTGCTTTATTAGCTCTAACTAATAGAGCTAGTCTGTTTTGTCTGTTTTTGTTGCTATCATTTTGTCCAGGGCACTGCCGGCGCACCGTGGCTAGGACGATTACGGGATGGAACCTGGACTTCTGTTGCACTGATGGCGTTGCAGTCCTGGAGGATGGACTCAGTGGACTTTTTAACTGTTGAATACGGACACCCGATCTCTAAAAAATCTGTACATAGCTGTCCTTTTCTATTTTTATTTTTTATTATTTTGCCGACGTTTTTATCCAAAGCGACAACAGGTCTCCCAACTTGATGGTTGGGGCCAAAACACAGATTTGATACAGAACCCTGGAGCAATGAGAGTTAAGGGTATTTCTCAAATAACCACAGTGGTAACTTCAGAGGTCCTATACTGTGATGTTGCCCCTCGATCAAGAAGGATTAGCCTTGGTCCTCTCAAGCTTTCTTCCTAAAAAACATCATAATAGGGGTTTTTTTTCTTGCCACTGTCGCTTCGGCTTGTTCTTTGGGGTTCAAACTTAGAACTCTGTAAAACGCTCTGTTGTAAAGAGCGCTCTATAAATAAATTACTTAAACATGAACAAGCAAAAAATAACGAGCTGAGATGAGAAGACGTCAAAGTATGATTTGTTGGTTTCCCTACTGGGATGTTAAAATGTTTTTAAATTGCACTTTAGAAACGCAATATATTTAGCCTGTTAATTGTATGCAATAATAAAAAAATAAGAATCATGAAAAATAAATAAATAAATAAATAAAGTTGGCAAATTAATGTAACATTAATAAAAAAAATGTGTTCTGTTTTTAGAAAAAAAATATTTGTTCTGTTTCGCTACACAAATAAGAATTTCAGTTCATGACTAAATTGACCATAACGACACATTTTAAAACCATTCTGTTCATCCAACTGATACTACGGGTACTGATAATAATACACAATAAAGCCACAAGGGATTCACGGTACAGGAAAGTAAATCATAGCTACACACCCTGAGAACAAGCAAATGTAAATTAGGAATCCATCATCAGGGTTTCCACGCAGACAGATCCTGTTCACGTGATCCGTCTCTCAGTCTAATTGCGCTGCTGCACTGACTAACCTGTCACTTTTTGATTAGTCTTGCTTTCATATGAGTAACTTCTCTGACAAATGGGTTGGGCCACAAAGTGCAAACAGCAGCAGTGAAACAAACGGGACACAGTTTTAATATGGAGATAGGAACTCAAACTAGAAGAGGATGTTCGGTGATGTTCTAAACTACCATGTGATCAGCACACAGGAACACACATTCCCAGAACGGTACACAGCGAGGCACAGAATCTACCTCATTAACATTCATTAAAGGGAAGTGAATAAGCAAACTGCCTGTTTTTATCCATCCAGCCTTTATTTAGCAGACATTCACAGCAGAACACAAATGCATCGTATTGTCTGGTTTCTTCCTTCTAGTAACTCATATAACAGACCCAGTGGTCACTTTTAAACTTTTTGGAATTAGAATCTTAAGTATTTATACTGAGCTGTTTATAGTTAAACATTTGGAATGTCTGCAAAACTGCAAGGTAACAACCGGGGCTAAGATAAAAATCTGAAAACAAACAAAAGATTAAAAAAAACACAAGGCCTGAAGACAACCACGTTAAAGGTGAAGATTATCAGACCATCTCCAAGCAGCTTGATGTTCCTGTGATAACAGGTGCACATATTATTCAGAAATTTAAGGTCTATGCGACTGTAGCTGACCTCCCTGAACGTGGCCACATGAGGAAAATTGATGACAAATCAAATTTGTAACAATAGAGCCCTGGAAAACCTTAAAAATTAAAGGTGAACTGCAAGCTCAAGAAAGATCAGTGTTTGAGCCTAAGTGGACGTCATGGGAGACTTAAAAACAAAACATAAAAATGCCAGACCAGGATTTGCAAAACTTTTGAACTTTTTGCCAAGGCACATCAGCTCTATGTTTACAGACAGAAAATTAAAGCACGTCAAGAAAAGAAGAGGCGCTGTTTTACTGCATCTAGCACAGGGGGTCCTGAATCCGAGCAGGGTACAATGAAATCTCAACACCATCAATGGATTCTAGAGAGAAATGTCAGAAAGCTCCGTCTCAGTGGCAGGTCATGGGTCCTGCAACAGGATAATGACCCAAAACCCACAGCTAAACATTCCCAACAATGGCTAAGGGGAAAACATCGGACCATTCTGAAGTGGTCTTCTCTGAGCCCTGACCGAAATCCTATTGAAACATGGCATTTAAAAAAAGCACCCTTGAGATCTGAAACACCTCGAGCCATTTGCTTACGAGGAGTGCTCAAAAATACCTGCTGAGAGGTACAGAAGTCTCACTGACAGTTACAGGAATCGTTTGATTGCAGTGATCGCCTCAAAAGGTTGTGCAACAAAACATTAAGTTAAGGGTACCATCATTTCTGTCTAGGTCTTTTTAATGAGTTTATTTTTTTTAACAATTCTGTTGAAGCATAGTAGAAAAGCAATGTCTGACTCTCATTAGACAAGCTATCTATCTACCTATATTGATTGTATTACACATAAAATGTTGCAGAAACCTGGAAAGATGCATGTCCTAAAAGTGTGATGAACCGATTTGGTCCTTTATTTTTCAACCCAAATCCGTCGCTACTCATACAAAATGTTTTATATGTTGAGTATTGTACAGTGGGAAGTCAAAGAAGAATCAACAGATGAGGACGATGACAAAATGGTATGACGCCTATAATGATGCTCCAATTAAACAACAATGTGACTGCAGAGTAAAATAAAAGTTCTAAAATAGATTTTTTTTTATATTAATATAATTAAAACTGAAATTTTGACCACAAAAATATAACTAATATGTAAATAATAAACCTGTACATTTTTACTGATGTCATATTATATGATTTTATAAAACGGTCCTTAAATCTGATTGGCTCAGCCACTTGTCTAGCCGTGGCATTATTCACAATAACCCACACCTCTGAGCGCTTCACATTTATATAAATGCGCAATATAAAATAAACTGTTTTTTCCGAAGTTTTTCATAAACTGCTTTTTGTAATTTGGCCACTAGATGGCAGTATTTAATTATTTAAGAAACAATTGCACAGGGTTGATTTGAAAAAAATGGACTGGGTTATGTAGTGGAAGGCGCGTTTACTAGCAATTTTGCTTTTAGTCAACACATTTATGAATCAAACTTTTTGTTTTGTATTCTATTGTGTTGGTAACCATTTTATAAAACCAATAACGCACTTAAGTTTGTGCATTATTGTGACTAAACCACTGGAAAGTGGTGTAACTGTACTCCGCTTGCACATTGTGCCTAATAACGACGCTTTCCCATGGTTTATTCAAAATAATGAATGCCCTCTTGTGCCTTATTGCCTAATTATACATTTCTCATTGAGACACACCTCCTAAAAGGTATTTGTATGTAGACATACACAGATGCCTTGTCAATTCCACTGTATATCTAGGACATACAGGAGAATTGAAATATAATTTCTTTTAATAGTTGATTTAATGTTCCATGGCCACTTTCCTTTTTGCTGTATTTTTATTTTGCAGCCACTTTACACTTACTTTATTATTATTTACATTTTCATACAAATTAAGCAACTGAAACATCTGCAGAGAACATCATAGGGATGAACTGAGATGTCTTATCACTGTCTGATCTCACAAATGCTTTTCTGGGCAAAATTTTTAATGAACACACTCATGTTGTGGCAGCAGAGGGGGAATTAATTTAAAAAAAACGGGGTGTTATAAAGATCCTGTTGGAGTAATGAAACTCTAAACCTAAAATGCAGGAAGCTGCCGTAAGCTATAGAAGACACCAGTATTGTATAAAAAAGCCACAATTGTCTAAATTGTTTTTGGGGAAAACCACACAAAAACGAACATGACTATCATACGGGGGGAAAACAATAGCAGACAAGCACTCATGTTAAAGAAGAAAACACTGCCTGGACCAAACATCAGAGAAGCACAGCAGGTCTATTTACATAAGGCCTGTTTGCATCTCGATACCTCCGTAACCTGAGTCACGTACCCAGTCTGGTGTCAGTGTGTTTGCTCTCCACTCCGGTGGAGCACCGATTCAAGGTTTAAACTCCAGTTCAGAAAAGCTTATACCAGCGGGAGTCCTGAGTCAGGTGAGTTCACCTGCCACATGAAACGCACTGTCATAACTCCTTCGTCATCCTGCTGCGTGACATGTTTTCAGAAGTTCTCAAATCACTTGGAAAGCAGAAAACCGGCCAAAAGAAATGCGACCCCTTGCACCTTCACCACCAAAAGTAAAGAGCCATGAAGAAAACAGGCAGCTGTAAACACAAATAACGTTAAGTTCCGCCCACCTTCGATAGCCAATCAGAGCAGCGCTCTAATGGACACTCGAGACCTCTTGCTTCCTTTCCCACAGGAACAGGGCCACCTTTGAACAAAAGCAAGCCTCGAGGAAGCAAGTCGCTTCGCTGTACGAGCACGAGTCTGCGTTATCCCTCAATGTGCTCATGTTTCAATGAGCGTGTGCATGCAGTGCAGAAAGGCGGGACAGAGGAAGCACCAATCGGAATGAACAAATCTCACAGATACGGCTTTCAAAACCCATATGCAATAAGTAAAAATCAGACAGAGGGTTTTTAATCCTATTTTGGCTCGACTATAGTAATGCTTTGCTTGCCGATCTCAACAGCTGGGTCCAAACTCTGCAGTCCAACTTGTGGTCAACCAGCCCAAGCAAAGCTCCCTGTAGCTGCTGCATTCAGTACAAGGTACTGACTGGTCTACAGGACAGTCTCTGGATTTGCCCCCTCTTACCTTCAATCCATCTTCACTAAATACACTAGGACCCGTCCACTGCGCTCTAGTGATGAATGTCACCTGCTGATTCAACCTCACCGTGGCTCTAAATCTCACTCCATATCATTCACCACTGCTAAATGGTGGAACCATCTACTCAACACTGTAAGGTGGAGTCACTTAGCATTTTTAAGAAACTTCTCAATGCACATCACTTCCACATACAGTAGGGATAATGATCAGGTTTGAGGATTGTACAGTGTAGCTGGTTTTCAATGTAGCTACTGACTGTGTTATTCTGTCATTTGGGAGTCACTTTAAATAAATGACATCTGCTAAATGACAAAATGTAAATGTAAACCTGAAACAATCTCTCAGAGATACAAACTCCCCATGGCCCTTGTAGAGGATTAAGCGTTAGATAACGAATGAATAAATGAACTAGTTCTAACCCTGAAACAACTGAAGACCCCAAAAATCTCAGAGATACAAACGTCTGAACGACAACCGATGTGAAAGTTGGGCTCCACAATTATGCGTTTTCCCTCCCTCCATCCCACTTAAACAACCCCTGTTCCAAACTGATCCTAGAAACACTTGTATAGGCTTTTATTACTGAACAATGTGTTCTATTGAGTCGCAGCATCTCACAGAGTTTGTATAAACAACCACTTATTCATTGTCCCATCCCTCGGTTTGGGGGTGGCTTGCTCCACTTTCCTCCTTCCTCTTCTCTCAGCTTGTCTGTCAGAACTCCTGGGCATGAATTTAGTAACAAACAGAAGCATCATTTCCTTATAAAGTTTAAGTTATCACTTTTGCCTGTCGTACTTACACACAGAGGAGTGTCCCCCCCACATATAACCCATACGAGCAGAGACCCACATACACACATTGAGTGAAGTGAGCACCCGGGGAGCAATCAGGATTGAGCAGGAACTTTAGTCATAGTACTTGATGGGATTGGGAATCGAACCGCCGACCTTCAGGTGGTGAGACTGGAATCCTCCACCACAACGACTGCAAAATATTGTAGTTTCATAGCTCACTCTGAATATCCTTGTCAGTCGCTCCAACCACCTGCATGTCCTCTAGTTCAAGTTCAAGTAATTTATTTATAGAGCCCTTTTTACAACAGTGTGTTGTAACAAAGCAGCTTTACAGAGTTCTAAGCATGAACCCCCAAAGAGCAAGCCAAAGTGACAGTGGTAAGAAAAAATTCCCTGATATGATGTTATTTTGTTTTTAAGGAAGAAACCTTGGGAGGACCGCCTTCATTGTTTATTATAACATAACTCATTTTGTAAACTTATACCCATTTTGACAATATATTTATAATTTAATACATTTCTGTATATATTATAATATACACTAGAGCTAAGCTAGGCTTATCATTTTTCATATATGACTGCATTAAGTCTATACATATAAGTTAATGCTTATTGTACATGTTTTTACTGCAATTTGTGTCTCCAACCTCACTTTAAACAATGCGTTTTTACACGATACAATACATCTGCTGTCGCTTAAAGTTTTATTCTGTCGGTATTTCCCACTCTATATTTCTATTGCATATTTTTTTACTTTTATTTTAATCTATTTCTATTTTTAAGTTGTGTATTTGTGCAATATAGTACAGCTGCTGGTCGCCCTAAATTTCCTTTCGGGATAAATAAAACTTCCATCCGTCCTCCCACCCACACCATCCATCTATCTGTTTATGTTCTATGTTCTCTTCTTCGTAAGGTTTAGGTTACATACAATAATCAATATCTGTATTTCTTACAGTGTAACTACGATTTGTGCCCTAGAAGATTCCATCTAAAAAAATCCTTGGAAATTCTTTCCTATCGGCTCTGTTATCAAAGTATTTGGTTCCGCGTATTGTTCCACACTGATCCTGCCGGAAGTTATGGATGTAACAGCACACTGCCCGAATGCAAGACGCTGCACAGTGTACTGAATACATACTGCATAGGATACAGATCAACGACAGAGTTCGCTGTGGTAAAACAGCGTTCTGCACGTCTCTGTGACAGTCTCTGCCAAATTGTTTAACGCGGACAAATCCTGCCGGGGGAAATCAAAATATAACAAAGTCCTTAAAACGAAGGCCTGCAGGCTTCAGCAAACATCCTGTTATTGCACAGCGTTCAGGGCGGCGTGAAAATGAATCAGAGTTAATTTTGGTCAAATTAACACATGGATTATAGAAGCCAAGGCCCTTCCCTGATTAAACGATAGAAAAAAGCAATCAAAGAGAAGTTTGTAGGTCTATTAGAATAAATCAGAGCGATCAGTTGAGTGATAGACCTTGTAAATCAGGACACGGAGAAGTCCCAGCGCTCTGATAATGTTTGTTTTCATTTGTCCAAGTTGATATGAGGTTATTTTGCAGTCAAAGTCAGAGAGAAAACAACCCAAACAAGTACAAAGGGTGTAAATCACTCTCATCCCGTGGGACAGAAGATTAAGATGAGTCATGCTTAAACAGGAAATAAACTGAGGCCTTCACAAACTACTAATTGGCCGTATTTAGGATAAAACCTTATTTTCTAGTTATGGTCATTTGATGTATAAACAAATTAAATATGGGAAACTAGAGTCTGAACTGAAGGAAGAAAAACCAAGAGATTCTACTAAATTCTACTAACTTCTACTTAAACAAATCATGACGGCATTAATCTTTAGCATTAATCTCACTAAAAACAGTCCATGACAACAGTGAAGCACAGGAGCTACAGATACGTCTAGACCCTACACGAAGCCTGCTGCTAAACAAGACAAACATGCGGAGGTAATTGCTAGCTGTGGTTAGAGGCTTCATCCTCCCAGCGGCCCATCAGTGCTGGCGCAGAGGAAAGCACAATGAAAAGATTACGTTCAATCTTTTAATAGCTATAAACACATATGACCACTCTGTTACTCTGTTGCACTCGGTCAGACAGGGTGTGAACAAACAGCACAGCTTGGGAAATGCTCAGCCACGTAAGAGTGAAAAAACGACACAGATGAAGATCCTGATCATCTAATGCTCCGTCAAAACAAAAAACAGAACCCTAATGTACAGTTTATAACCAAGTAAGAACTACAACTGCTTTCTTTATAGTCTTACAATTACAGTTTATAGTCCATATGTGTTCTTGTTTTTGTTCGCCCCCTGTTTGTTCTCTGCTCTCTCTGAGAGCAAGTATAATTGGGTGGTGAATTGTTTATGGTGGGTTCTGCAGTGACACTGTTGCGCTGAGGGGGTTTTAGTGCAGCAGTGCTGCTGTAATTTTAAAAACCTCATTGACACTGCTGTGATAGGAATAATGCACCCATCAAATAATATCTGCTCAGTGGGGCTACTATTAGGGTCCAGACTATTAGAACAGGGCACACAGTATGTACTTTAGTCCACAAACAGATGGACAATAGAATGAAACTGTAGAACTACAAAGTCCATCTTTGCAGAAAGTGGAACTGATAACACGGACAATAATAGAGCTTTTAAGTGGTGTCTGTTTTATCAGAACGACGGGCTTCCCATGAGGAGGACAACCACATAAACACACTCTGAAGTCGGAAGCTAAAGTCGAATACATTGGAACTTTCGATGCAGCCTGAATTGGCCGAGTAGTGACATAAACGTTATTTCTAAGATGGCTTAACAGTTCATTGACTAATAATAATCTACCTAATTTGTAGGTACATTCTTATTCGAATTCTTAAAACATTATTTTGTGAACACCTACACTCATGAATATGTTATTTTCATACAAACCAGATTTCAAAAAAGTTGGGACTCTAAACAAATTGTGAATAAAAACTGAATGCAATGATGTGGAGGTGCCAACATCTAATCCTTTATTCAGAATAGAACACAAATCACAGATCAAAAGTTTAAACTGAGAGAATGTATCATTTTAAGGGAAAATATGTTGTTTCAAAATTTCAT
>JAOUQT010315848.1:0-14567 GCA_025769995.1 Xyliphius kryptos | reverse complement strand
CCATTACATTATATTGTCGTACAGGTGTTACGTGTAACCTTTACAAAACCTTTACATCACATCATTCGTGCGCCCCCCTCCCCAGCCCCAGCACTCCCCCTCCATCATGTACAGGTGTTACGTGTAACCTTTACAAAAACTTTACATCACATCATTCGTGCGCCCCCCCCCCCATTACTTTACATTGTTGTGCAGATGTTACGTTTAACATTTACAAAAACTCTCCAAATCTAATATAATATTAAATAACATCCTAATGTATTAATTAACACACGTGACGCGGCGCCACCTGATGAACGTATGCAGCCTTTATAAGCGGTGACATCACATGCGGCGTAGAGCGAGGTGTAAGGACGACAAAACATCTGTCCAGCAGTCTGTTTATATGGCTCGTTCTACTTCGTGAGAAATCCTGTCTCCGGTCGTCATTTGTATGGCCCTCCCCCCCCCCCATTACATTATATTGTTGTACAGATGTTACGTGTAACATTTACCTAAACAGATTCCCGTTCACGAGGCTGCAGGTAAAACCCGACTAATCAGGTGCAGACTGATTAAATACCCAAAGACGGCGGGTTATTAGTTTCTCTCTCGTCCTCTGTAATAAACTCGACGCGTTTTTTTCATTTCCAGCGGCTGCTGTAATTGGTTGCAACCTCTCTTATTTATATATAATGGAATACGGTTTCACAATCAGATGTAATCACACCTCGCAGAATCCCATCTGTGTTCGTCCTTTCATGTTCTCACCTGCCCCTGCCCCTCTGCCTACTCCTTCCCACTTCCTGACTCTCCTCTCACCTCTCTCTTACATTCTCCCTCTCTGTCTGCTTTGCCTCCGAATAATGAAGCCCCCCCCCACCCTCGGTATATTCTGAAAAAAAATTACATTCTCTCCCGGTCCACTGTTTCATTTTCACGTATGTCAGGGCCGCGGCGAGGTCCGCCAGGAGAGGCCTGATTTCGCACATGCCCGCTTATTAGGCGTCCTCCCTCCGGGGAGCACAGGCAGTCCGGTGTTAATTGGCAAAGCGAGACCCTCTCACCTCCGAAAAGAGAGGTTTGCTATGCCAAATTAGCCCATTAGAACCGGCCGAGCCGCGGCAGCGAGACAGGTTCTAATGAAACATGGCAGGTACATGAGCTTGATTACGACGGCTCAGGAGTATTTATTGATATTATTTCAGGAGTTGCTGCGGAAACGGATGCGCTATATAGGAGCCGTATCCATATCTGTTATTACAACACTGGTAGTGTCCTTAAATCTGATTGGCTGAACCGTCGGTCCCACTGTGACATTATTGACAATAACGCACACCTCTGAGCGCTTCATATTTGTATCTGTGCGCCCGGTTATTTTTTAAATATTAGAAGCAAGGTTCCTTATGCCCTTCCACTGGAGAATGTTTTGGGCACTGGGAAGATACACCCAGGACTGAGGCACCAATCTATCACCGGGGGACACACTTACACTCACTATATAGGGGCAATTGCGAGCCGCCAATTTATCTTGATTCCATCTTGATGTGGGAGCAGACTGGTGAACCCGGAAAAACCCACGGGGACACGGGGAGAAGGCGCTGCTAGGCTAACGTGCTAACTACTACACAACCGTACCGTCTCCCGTTCCCGTAGGAACGATTTAAAGCAGCCAATTCACCTTGAATCCATGTTTTTGGACCGTGGGAGTAAACCGAAGAACTCGGAAAAAACCCATGCGGAGAACATGCTAACTCTATCCAGATCCGGATTTTAACCAGGATCCCCAGCGCTGAGAGGCGGACGTGCTAACCACTACACAACCGTACCGCCTCCTGGCACACACCATGTAGGAACGATTTAGAGCAGCCAATTCACCTTGAATCCATGTTTTTGGACCGTGGGAGCAAATCGAAGAACTCGAAAAAAAACCCATGCGGAGAACATGCTAACTCTATCCAGATCTGGATTTTAACCAGGATCCCCAGCGCTGAGAGGCGGAAGTGCTAACCACTACACAACCGTACCGCCACCCGGCACACACCCATGTAGGGGCAAATTCAGAGCAGCCAATTCACCTTGAATCCATGTTTTTGGACCATAGGCGCAAACCAAAGAACCCAAAAAAACCCATGCGGAGAACATGCCAACTCTATCCAGATCCGGATTTTAACCAGGATCCTCAGCACTAAGAGGCGGACGTGCTAACCTCTACACAACCGTACCGCCTCCCGGTACACACTATGTAGGAAGGATTTAGAGCAACCAATTCACCTTGAATCCATGTTTTTTGACCATGGGAGCAAACCGAAGAAAAAACCCATGTGAAGAACATGCCAACTCTATCCAGATCCGGATTTTAACCAGGATCCTCAGCGCCGACACACACTATGTAGAGAAGAGGAGGAGAAATTTAAAGCAGCCAATTCACCTTGAAATGCTGTTTATTTAAAAAGCCATGAAAGTCCAGATTATGAATAATTTAGTTTTAAATAAACACGTGAATGTGAATTAATCTTATAAAAGTTGTAGAAAAGCATTAAGGCATGCGGCAAGAGGGCGTGCGATATCGGGAATAAATCATAAGAACGAGGTGGCACGACGCCTAACGACACCCCTTTCCCGTGATTTATTTCCAATAATGCACACCTTCTGGATCCCTAATGCTTTTTGAACACAGCAGCAAATACAACAAAATAAATCGCCATGTCGTTATGGGATTCCGGATCGCCGGCGCGGTGGGTGGGATTCATGCCTTGTTGTGAGCGTTATGCATTTTTAATACTCTTAATACTCCAAAAATATTAAAGCTCTCGTTTTTAGCAGCGCAGTTGCTGTGGGAGATAAACTAGTGTGTTATTTTGTAGTCATCTTTTGATTCCGGTCGCAATATAGCGGCGGATCCGGTGCAGGACCCCGGAGCTGCAGCCCGCGGGCGTCTCAAGACCTAACCAGCATCCATTAAAAATACATGGCCAGATAGGATTATGCTCAATTGGGAGATTGTGCTACAGCAGGCGCTGAACTCCACTGTGCACAGAGGTCTCGTCGTCCACCAATAGGGGCAGCGGGATTTAAGTTTGCAGTTTGCTGCAGGAACTCCGAGGATTGTTTGTATTTGGTTCTCCAAAGCGACTTACAAGTATCCCAACTTGACGGTTGGGGTCAGAACCCAGGGTTGATACAGCACCCTGGAGCAATGAGGGTTAAGGGTCTTGCTCAAGGACCCACATTGGTAACGTCAGTGGACCTGGGCTTTAAACCCCCAACCTTTTGATTGATGGTCCAACACCCTAACCACTGAGCTACCACTCCCTCTGTATACGTAGCTACTAAATATTCCAACAAAATATTTAGATTTTAGCCTTTTTTTTCTTTCACAATGCAAAAACATGGATTCAAGGTGAATTGATTGCTCTAAATTGCCCCTATATACTCTGTGTGTGCCCAGCGTTAGATCGGTCCAGCTCCCTAAATGTTCTCTCCTGGATGGGCATGGGTGAAGTACACGAACGTGCTATTTGGACATGAGTACCAAACTTTAGTGAATGTACTATCTGACTGACCCTCACTGGATTTAGGTACCAGAAGCAGTTTGTGAGGAGCTGTAGTCTAATCAGTCTAATCGAACTCTCTACTGGGCCCCTGAAAAGGTTCTAAGATCCGGTAACGCATACATAATAAATGAACCTATGTAAAGAAAATTAAAAGTATAGCAAAGATAAAAATCTTTAAATCTTTTTTAGCGCCCAGCAGCCTGTAATGTCTAATACATGATAGAGATTAGAAAATTAGCCACTTAGGTTAATTATGCAATTACTGTCATTTATTCTAAAAGCCAGACTGCAGCCATTCGTCTCTGAATCCTGTTTCAGCCGGCTCATCTAACGGCCGTGGCGTTTAATCTGAATTCTGAGAAACACGGATCCACAGGTAATGATTTCCCCGCTATTATACCGCAAGGGATAACAATATGCAGCGTACAACTGACCGCTGAAGTCATGCGCATGCTGTAGTCCTTTATATTTGATAATAGTGGTGTGAGTGGATTTAGGGTTATTTGTGGTGCTGCTTCGATATGAAAATTTCCCCTGAAACGCAACAAAAAATCTATATGGTAACACTTTGTATGAATCCGGTATTCATTATGCATTATAAGCACCTTTATAAGGCTTTATAACATTTGTCATAAGCCTTTGTTCATAATCATAGTCACAAATTGTTATAACAGTCTGACATAAAGCTTTCTAACACAAAGTGACATAATGCATTATAATATGAACTTATTTCAACGTTTGATACTTTGGATGTTTATAAGTTAATGAACAGTTAAAATATATCATTTATAATGCATTATGAAACTTTGTGTTATAAAGCCTTATGGCATTTTCTTATAACACTATGAGTGTGGTTGGGTACATCTATGGACAGCAACCATGGTTTATAACAAGTATTATAAAGCATTATGAATACTTTATAAAGCTTTATAAATGTGTTTATAATGCATTATGAATACTGGATTTAGGTTAAGTGTTACTAAATATATTTACTGAATACTAAAAATAGTGGTAACACGATGCATCCGGTATTCATAATGCTTTATAGATGCATTTTTAAAGCTTTATAATGTATTCATAATGCTTTATATCATTTGTCATAAGTCTGACATGTTAATGTTCATAGATGAGTTATAAATCCTCATAGCATGTTCTTATAATACTTCTTGAGTGGGGTAATGTACAGCTATGAACATTAACATAAGCATTATGTTGGCATAGTGGTTAGCACGTTCGCCTCTTTGCGCTGGGGACCCAGGTTCGAATCCGATCTAGGTGGAGTTTTCATGTTCTCCACGTGTCCACATGGGGTTTCTTGGGGTTCTCTGGTTTCCTCCCACATCACTGGTTCCTGAAGCACATATTCATTTGATTTCTGTCATGTTTGGAGGAGTGATGTCATCGTTCTCAGGTATAAAAACACTGATTCAAGATGAATTGGTTTCTCTAAATCCAAATTGCCCCTATATAGTGCATGCGTGTATGCCCAGCAATCTGTGTGGGTTTTCTCTGGGTTCACCGGTTTCCTCCCACAGTCCAAAAACACTGATTCAAGGTGAATTGGTTTCGCTAAATTTAAATTGCCCCTGTATAGTGCATGCGTGTATGCCCAGCAATCTGTGGGTTTTTTTCTGGGTTCTCTGTTTTTTTTTCACAGTCCAAAAACACTGATTCAAGGTGAATTGGATGCTTTTAATTGCTTCTATCTAAAAGTGATGGACTGGCGTCCGGTCCTGGGGCCGTGAACCTAATGGAGTAGTAAGTGGACGATGGTGGATGGATGTAAAACCTTCAGATTTTCTGTGATAATAAATCTTGAATCTCTTCCTTTTCTCTTTTCTAAGTCTGAGTAATCAGTGGACAGGCTTGTTATAAACTTATGGACCACGTCTGTTTGTTATGTTGTTTACTGACCATTGCTGAGAACTCATTTCCGGATTCTCCTGAGTATCTGATGTTTCTCAGAACCTGAGCGCTATGACATCACTCCTCCAGACATGATCGAAATCAAATGGATATGAGTTTCAGGAGGCGGTGGGAACTCGAACCCGTGATGTATTATGCACCATATAGATAGTGATAACAAAATTGCCACATGATTAAATGAGCCCTCCCATGTTTTAATTACGACTCTGATGAAAGGTCAGTCCAGTCGATTTTTCTCAAGGTCATATAACCTCACGCTGAGAATGAATTAGACTTTTTTCAGTTTCATTAAGCATTTTAATAAAGGCTCATTTTTCTTGTGCCGCGGACGTTCACTGCAGAAGGCCAGAGGATGGGGCAGCCCTCACTATCAAAACCTCATGATTTATGATTTGGGTTTGATTTTTTTTCCCTCTCTCTACTCTATTTTGGCCTCTCGTTTTTCCAGGCACCCCGTAGTTGCATCATTAGATCTGATCAAAGCTGTGTTCATATCACAGTCAAATTTTCAATCAGAGAACCAAAAAAACCCAAATGTATAAAGTCTGGAGGCTGATGGGTCTTCAGTAATGAGTGAATGTGGCAACTGATGCATTTTCAAACGTACCACCTTGTGCACTCTAAATAACCCGGTTCCGCTTTACATCATAATAGTTTACCACATGTCTTTATCATATAATTTACATAAACATCAGATTGACACGGCGGCGGCGTGGTTGGCGACATGTCGGCATCCAGATTCAAATCCCTATCTGGGTGGAGTTTCAATTGGGGTCAGTCGTAGCCTCATGGTCAAGGAACCAGCCTTACGACCTTAAAATAAAATACGTAAATAAGTATTTGGCCAATAACAAAAGTTTAACTCAATACTTTGTAACCTAACGTCATTGGTAATGATAGTTAAGTCTTTACCACACCGTAACTACAATTTTGGCCCTTTCCACCATGCAGATCTTCTTCAGAGCAGTGATGTTTTGGGGCTGTCTCAGGGCAACACAGACTGTTAACTGCCTCCCAAATTTCCTGTGGGGTTGAGGTCTGGAGACTGGCTAGGCGACTCCAGGACTTGCTTTTTAAAGAGCCACGCCTTCTCGCCCAAGCAGTGTGTTTGGGTTCATTGTCATACTGGAAGACCCAGCCACGTTCCATCTTCAACGCTCTCACTGTGCCGTTGTCCTCACTGGCATGCTTTTCTTATTGTTTCGGTGAATTAACTCTTTTGTTTTATCTTGCGTTAATTAACCGTTG
This sequence comes from Xyliphius kryptos, assembly GCA_025769995.1. Lineage (NCBI taxonomy): Eukaryota > Metazoa > Chordata > Actinopteri > Siluriformes > Aspredinidae > Xyliphius > Xyliphius kryptos. The sequence continues at coordinate 7,857 of JAOUQT010315848.1, read as the reverse complement.
TTTTCTATTGGTTTTTGGGAAGGGGACTTTTGTTATATATATACTTCCCCAGTCCAAAAACATGGATTCAAGGTAAATTGAATGCTCTAAATTGCCCTGTATAGTGTGTGTATGTGTGTGTGTGTGGATATGTGAGTGAGTGAGTACCCAGTGATGGATTGGCACCCTGTCCTGGGTACATCTGCCCAGCACCCGAAACATTCTCCCCTGGAGAACATGTGGACAGGATTAAGTAGAAGATCAGGGATGGATTATTTGCCGTTCTAAATTGCTTACATCATTTGTATCTTTGGGTGTTTTATTAAAGTGCCAAATGTCTCAGGACAACAGACAGAGTTAAAAAAGAAGTGTTACTACTGAACGCCAATAGAGAGAGCTAAGTAGTGGAGTTACATGAGCTTGCACAAAATGAGGAACCAGCAGGAAATGATGAGAAGCAAGTTGTCCAGCTGGGACAGGACGAGAGCTGGGAGTACCAGTTACCCTTGTTCCACATTATACATGGTGTATGCTGATTTTAGCAAACCCCTTTGCTAATGACTTGTTGCTGGGGTTTAAACAGTGTGAGGTCTATTGAGAAACGACTCAGCGTAATCATGCTGCCGGAGTGAAGCACTGCCTCATCACAAGTGCTGGCCCAAGGCGGGAAAGCTAATAAAAATAGAAAAGGGGTGTGTCGAGGTAGTGTGACTGTGGGGTGGAGACTGTGCCTCTCACAATAAGCCACCCACATTGGCTTCCCAGTGTCCCTTGCGGTGTCAGGGGCCCACATTTTGGAACGTAACGAGCCAGTAATTCCTCCAAGAGCGATCAAAGGCCTTCACGCCCAAACGGGCTCTTTATTCTTGCCTCCCTTACTCTTGCCCTCCCCCTCTTTCTTCGCTTTCCCTCTTCAATGCTTTGCCCCCCCTGCGCTCTTCATAATCCCACCAGAATCAGCTCTCATTATTTTACACCCCACCGAGTGTGGAGCCAGCTCAAGAGGCCCTTTCACGCTGATCTGAGCTCTGTCTCGTCATTAATCTGAAGAGTAAGGCTTCGTATCTGTTCATCAGGCTGGCATTCCATAGTGATTTTCTGTTCTTACTGACTGGCACAAGGTCAGGCATAACTCACCCGCTCGCTGGCACATCGTATGTTGGTTAACCACATGGGTTTCTCAAGGTTCTCCAGTTTGCTGCAGTTTTTCTCCAAATACTTGGATTCAAGATGAATATGCTGCGTGAAAATTGTCTCTATATGGTGTGTGTCTCTATATGTGAGTGTGTGTCCAGAGATAGGTTGGCGTCCTGTCTTGGGTGTATCTGCCCTGTCCCTTGAAATGTTCCTCCCTGGAACGGCATGGAGAACCCCCTGGGACCCTAATAGAAGATTAGGCAGAAGATAATGGATGGATGTTGTTTACATAGCGGGATGGTGGTGTTGTGAGTAACATGTTCACCAACTGGGGATCCAGGTCCGAATCCTGATCTGAGTGGATTTTCCTCCAGGTTCTCCAATTTCCTGTATGGTGTGTGTAAGTGCGTGTATGACCACCGATGGACTGGCGCCCTGTACTGGGTGTATCCGCCCAGCGCCCGAAAAGTTCTCCACTGCATGGGCATGGGGAACCCCCCCCCCCCTTCCCCCCTATTATAGGATTAAGCGGAAGATCATTACTGTATGGATGTTGTTTACAGGTTTACAGGTCATTCATTTATTCATCTTCCGCTTATTCCTTTATGAGGGTTGCGGGGGGGGGGTTCCCCATGACCATCCATATACACCCAGGACAGGGCGCCAATCCATCGCTGGGTACACACTCACTTACACAGTCACACACACATACACATACTATACAGGGCAATTTAGAGCATTCAATTTACCTTCATGTTTTTGGAATGTGGGAGGAGACCGGAGAACCCGGAGGAAACCCACACAGACACGGGGAGAACATGTAAACTCCACCCAGATAGGGATTCGAACTGGGAATCCCCAGCGCTGGGAGGCGAATTTGCTAACCACTAAGCCACCGTGAGCAGTAATTTAATGGTCAATATTTTTAAAAAAGTATCATCAAGTTTATTTATTGCATTTAATTATGCATTTTTACATTTATACATTTGTCACATTTTCAGTTTTCTCCTGCTTTCTTAAATTTGGTAAATAAATCATAACTGCTAAATGTGCAGGTACTGAGTCCCTGTAAACATTATTTAAACTTTAAAAATCAAGATGTTTTTTTATTAAATCATATATTTATTCCAGCCCTCCAAGGTATCTTATTCGTTAGGATGTTCTGTGGGAGACCTGACTTTAAATAAGACATAGTAAGTTGTCTTACTATTGGGAGATCACATGTGTGAGATCAGAACAGATTCTGAAGAGTCTGATGGAAAAAACTGCTGCACAGTCTGGATATAAGGGCCCATCATTTTGGTGGTTTTTAGCTTAACTGTGTGAGGAGACACATTTGCATAATAGAAATATGAGGAACAAACAGTTGCTTACTTATAAACACAGTGTTCAGTAAACTAAAGGTCTAAGTAGTACAGGTCTTGTATTATGCATGACTGCAAGTACACGTCTGCAGACACTTTAATCCAAACCGACTTACAGAGAGAACAACATAAGTCAGTATATAGAAAAAAACAGCTTCACTGTAGTTTCAACAAAACCAGCGCATTACTCCATCTGTGTTTTGTTATTAAAAAAGTGTCTGTGTTTTGAAAACTTTTTTGTTCTAGTTAGTTTTTACTTATTATTGATGTTTAATTAGCTATCACAGGACAGAATGTAATTTGTGTCTATGCTTAGCTATTGGGTTTTTGTTAAATTGCAGAAAAATCTAACTAGTAATGTGATATTTTACCCACCTTTACAGTTTAAATACAGTAATGAAATTTCATTTTCGTACTGAATCTGATCAGGGTCAAATCATCTTAAATAATGTTGCTTTTGGCAGCAACTGTTTGTCTTTAAATGTAAATTTCTCTGATAACTTGAAAATTATTAATATTTTAACACTGCACACATTAAAACTAGTATCAAAGGCACCTTCTGTAATAATTTATCTTTTAAGAGATGTTCTCTGTTTTGTAAGCATAATGAGTAATGTGGCGAATCATGGATGATGCCACAAGAATCTTTTAATAGCTACAGCTAATATGTCTTGCTTCAGGGATGTTTTTCTCTACATTTAGTTCAATAATGGAATCACTACAGTTTCCTAAATGCATACGACTCTAGTGATGCGTGACTTGGTTAATGACTGAGAAGTCAGTGCCACAAGTTTAAAAAGTGTGTGTAAGAAACTTGTAGTTGATGGTGTGCAGTTGTGTATATCATAATGTCCACTTGCAGATATTTGCTTTTATACAGGTCTTTTTGTAAAAACGCATACTTATATGTCCCTAATTGCGTGTTTCTGCTTGCAGGCGCTTTACAACTCCATTAAGAATGAGAAACTTCAGTGGACAATGTGAGTCTTCATTTCTTTTTAGTGCATTTGCTAATGTTGAAACAGTGAGTTTAGCTTTTGAAGTTTATATATACACTGATTCAAGTGATTTGATTTGAGACGTGCAAATTAATGTTGTTCTGTAATACTGTTATTTATCTTCATTTTTATCTTCTGTGTAATCTGCATTATGAAGCAGCTGTAAGCACATCACATGCAATTACAATTCATAATAAAGACACTGTAAATAGATGAGATGAAAGAAAGGCAGGTGCTTATGTGAAGCTTTTTATTACTACAAACATTTTCTGACTAAAAGGAAATGTGTCGGAATACAATGATAAACATTGTCATCTGCCCGCACACTGATTAATTACTGGTCATTAATAGTCTTGAATAGGGTTATTAATCCCTGAGTAGTTTTTATGTCTGTGTCAGTATGGAAAATTCCGTTCATTATTACCTTGTGTGACATGAAGTTAATAAATAAGACATTATCATGGTAAGAGGTGATGAGACACTGTCCCACTGCTTAGAAGGAACTTGGACATGCATGCACACAGTCAAAAGAGTGTTGTAATAGTTAGTTTAACCGTTTTTATCGTAGCGTATACACTATTCAAATGTATTCAGACACGTACACATTCCACCAATATTTTAAATATCTAGTGAAGCATTTGTGAGGTCAGATACTGATGTACTGAAGGTATGTGACTGGGTTGAGTTTGAGGTTTTCCCCAAACTATCCTTGCATGTGAAAGCAATAGGGATAACCATACCCTGTAGATAATTGAAACAAAACCCATTCAAAAATGTGGATGAGATTTACAAACTGCAGGGACTGCAGCTGGAGTCAGTTCTTTCAGAACCACTTTGCACAGACTTATGCAAGATTTAGCTTTCAGCTGTCACATTCCTTGTGTCAAGCCACTTTTTAACAGGAGACGGTGTCAGAAGCGTGTTACCTGGGCTAAAGACAAAAGGGACTGGACTGCTGCTGAATGGTCCCAAGTTATGTTCTCTGATGAAAGTAAACTTTTACATTTTCTTTGGAAATCAAGGCCCCAGACTCTGGAGGAAGAGAGTAGAGGTACAGATTCCACGTTGCTTGAGGTCCAATGTGAAGTTTCCACTGTTAGTGATGTTTATGGGTTTCATATCATCTGCTGGTGTTGGTCCAATGTGTTTTCTGAGGTCCAAGGAGAACACTTTTTGCTGCTGACTGACTTTTCCGAGATGCAGATTTCATTTTCCAACAGGACTGGGCAACGGCACACAGTGTCAAAGCTACCAGTACCTGGTTTAAGGACCATGGCACCCCTGTTGGTAATTGCCAAACTTACCTGACCTAAACCTATAGAAAATCCTTTGGGGTATTGTGAAGAGGAAAGTTATTGTTACAAGCATTGTGTAAACTGACGATATAGGATTGTAGGTTGACCTTTTTTCTAATCATAAGGTGGTGATTTGGATAAATTGATTTGCTTGATCTTAATGGAAAGCTGTCACTTCCATGTTTAAAATATTTTTGTGTGCCTAGTCCTTTTTTCCATTTGTTTAAAGTAAGAAAACTAGAAACCAGAGGATTAAAACGCCACAATTTCTGATGAGTGACTTGTTATAATGAATTTGTGAATTGATGACGTCGGGCACGGTGGCGCCGTAGGGGCGTTCAGTAGAAACATTAACGTGTCAAAGATTTCTATTCCTGCTTTTGCCAGCGCTGTCTCCAATTAACATCGCTGGCTTTCCTAGCACTGTTTCCATAGTTACGCCTCCATGACTACCACTTCATAGCAGCGGCTCTATTTCTTTTTTGCTGATCTCAATTCGCTCGCACACAAACAAGCAAACATACACAGCGGTGGACTCTTTGAAGGCTAGGGCTGCCTGCTTGCATCCAGAGCAAAGGTGTGCTTACAGTCCTCCTACAACCTGCCTTAAAATAGCCTCACTCACTCTCTATAGACCATCACATGGTACAGTACTGCAGTGTAACACATCTACGAAATCGGACCCGGTTTTGCTTCATGAAACCAGAAGCTGACTGAGGTTTTTGTTTTGATTTTTTTTTTTTTTTTACAGTAAATTTCTTTCACCGGCATGAAGCTCAACTCTCCCATATAATAAATCCTGCATAGTATAAATAAAAGATGATCCTGTGAGAAATTGAACAGCAAATTAAAATTTACTCAAGGAAGGGATGAGGGGTGCGTTTAATTATGAAGGTGCTGACACAGAAAAGCGCAAAGGGAAAAATCAAAAGAGGACATTGAGAATTTGACAATGTTGCTGATCATTTGAATGTATTCAAGTATTCAAGGAGGCTTTATTGTCAATTTAATCACATGTGGCATGCTACAAAAACGAAATTATGGCCCACGGACCCAGAGTAACCCTGTAACTGGTTGCAATATTAGTAACACTTTTTTTTCTCTGCTAATATTATTATTTTTCTTACCTTGTATGTAATTCTATATTTACAGAGTTAAGTTTTAAGCTTGCTGTAAACAACACTGTGATAAAGATGGAGAAAGCTAGCCTGGTTTTCAATAAAGCAATATGGTATGAGAGGGCGGCATTATTGTAAATTAGGGGTCACCAACATGGACCAGCGGAGTCGCCTGTGAGTCTGTTCTAAAAATAGCTCACCATAGCGACACTCATAGTAAGCGGCATCTAAAATTCGAGCTAAATTAGCAGATGCAGTGCAGGTGAGGAGAAAAATTAAAGAAAACAAACATTTTCCCCGCGTGTCTCATTTGAGGGTGGAGACTGGTGACGGCAAAGTGACACATTGCTGAGACATTTCAGAATGTCAAGCAAGCTACCATATTAACCATCCACCAGGTAGAGCGCTAGAGCGAGTTAAAGGCAAGACTATTTACGAGACTGAAAAAAACTCAACATTTATAATGCTTTATCTGGATGGTGTTTAATGATTTTTCCACGAAACAAGAACTTTTGACACTGCTACCCCTAAAGACAACTACAAGGGGACTTGACAATAAGAACTTATAATTAAAGGTATATTAAGAGAATTTATTTCAGATGCTTGTATCATACTGGTACATTTAGCAGACGCTTTTATCCAAAGCGACTTACAAATGAGACAACAAGACAAGTCAGTAGTTTAGGAAGCCCTGAACTACTTTAGGTAGTCCTTGCATTATTGTTATCCAAGAAGTATCTCTGTTGTCTGTTGTCAATAAACCATGGGAAAGCAGTTTCACCCCTTTCCCTTGATTTCATTTACAATAATGGCCAGCCTTCCATGGAGTGTCTTGTTGCTTTTGTAAAACTGTTACAAACTATTAAAAACAAGGTTCAAATAATTTTAAAATAAAGATAAATGCATTTATTTAAAAATCTAAATGTAATAAACTGGTTTTCTGCCACGTAATTGAGTCCGTTTTTTTAAAGTGATCGCGGAGTAACAGGCAAAAACCCAGCCAATTACATTTAGGGACCGAAAACTACCAATTGGGAAAACCAAAAGATTCTTTAGACATCCACTTAATTGATTAGTTATTTCTCTAAACTTTTAAATATTATTAGCACCATTTAGATCATGTGATTAACAAATATCCCAACTTGATTGGAGTCAGAGCACAAAGTCAGCCATGATACAGTGAGGGTTAAGGGTTATTTGACCGTTCAGCCATATGTTGGTTTTAATTTTTTATTTTATTGGATTATTGAAATCAAGTTCTTTTACTTGATTCCAATAATCAAGATCTCCGCAGAGCGGGTATTGTATGGTGAATCATTCAGACCTGTTGTGACACTAACTACGTCCGTTTGTTAATATGTTGCTCTAATACAAGTATGTTTTAAACACTGTTTTGACTTAATTTTCAAAATGATTTCACAAAATGATTTTCAAAATGAAGCAATAAGGCAAATGTGTTTTAATAGAGACAGTAACTTGTTTTATAAGTGTACAAAATGTAGATTAGTCATCCTCTAATCGGTGCTTACAGAACACTGCCTACCAGATGCTGATGGCTGGTCTTTTTCTGATTGATGTGGTAATGTGTTAGTTTGTGCCAGTGTTGGATTCAGAAACAACCACCATTCAAATACAATACCTGATCTGTGATTGTGCTGTGGAGGTCCTTAAAACTTAGGTAACAGACTAACAAACTATATACAATAACATTACAGTGTATAACTTTACAACTACAAAGTACTGAAGGAACTACCTGTTTTATAAATTGCATTATACGCTCACCAAAACGTCATCTACCTCTTTGGGTGTTATATACACTGCTCAAAAAAATAAAGAGAACACAAAAAAATCACATCCTAGATGTCAATAAAATAAAATATTTTTAATTTAAAATCTTTATGTAGTAGATAGTGGAATGCGTTGAGAACAAAATAACATAAAAATGAACAAAATGTAAATCAAAATG
>JAOUQT010315839.1:0-14567 GCA_025769995.1 Xyliphius kryptos | reverse complement strand
GAGGACACGGAAACACGGAACTAAATACAAGAGGGAAACGATCACATGACAGAAACGAACCAATGGAAAGACAAAACAAATAAACACTAAACAAGGAAACTAAATAAACTAATCAGGTGCCCGTGGCACCTCTGACACACATAATATTTATTTAATTACTTCAGTAAATTAACATAAAATCAGTTCAGCTTTAAGATAAGAAACTTGTACACATCAATTGGACCACCAACTCATCCTAACACTGATGTGCACAAACTATATTATATATAATTGAACAATGCTTCCACTTTTGCATGTTGTTATATTTGCACAATGCCACTATTTGCAATTTGGTTGATGCATTGTGTTGTCTTGTTCGTCTACAGAGCAATGACAGTTATTTATGTGTTAATATAGCAGAATACGATCATGAATTGTTAAAACCTGTCACTTTACAAATGTGTTCAATTCATTGTTTTTAATTGGGGTGTAACATCAAACTTTAATGACTGAAACCTGCAATAAAGTATCTAGATGCTAATTTAAAAATGATATTGTTTCATTACCAGCAAGTTCATCCACATATGGAGACTACTTTCTGGTAAATAATTATTGTCAATGACAATAATTTTGAAGTATGTTTATCAAATAACATAACATTTTTTGTTGTGGTTGTGATTTTACGTTACAATTTTTTTTGTGAGATAATTAAAATATACAAGTAAATGGAAAAGATTATTGGGTTTATCTTATATAAGATCAGAATTTTCAAAGATCGCTGCTAGACAATAAAATAATTACTTATGAATGACTTTTCTAACAATTGGTTGTGTAATTATGTAACTGCCCTTAAATAAGATGATTACAAAAGACAGATTTCAGTAAAAATATGTAACAAAAGCAAATCAAATCGAAATTAAATACTTTGATAAAGTTCATAAAAGCATTCATCAAAAATATCAAATTTTGTGCTACCATGACAATCTGTAACATTTAGATGGGGTTTCATTTCATTAAATTAAATGTTTACTCCTGTACACTGATAAATAATACAAAGTCTGTCAGTGTCTTCTGATAACTAATTAACATAGCATGTTAACTAGTAATGACTAAATTCTTTGTCTATGTTGACAAAGCGTTTTTGTTGTTCTTATCTTTCTTAACAATCTTAAAATAATGATTTGTAATTGGCACAGACATAAAGCAGTTGGTGGCTCAAAACTTGACATTTTCAAAGGGATTGTAAACTAATAACTGCTTAACAAGATGCTTAAACAAAGAGAGCTTTACATGTATTTTATTAGACTGAAGGAAAATGTGTCTTTGTGGATACTGCGCTTGCTATGCTTTGACTCAGGCTTGAACTTAGAAAGCTTTTTGAAGACTGATATTGACTTCCAACAGGGTGCACCAGAAAAGACTTTCTTTTAGTCTCTAAGGGTTCCACCCAGCCCCCTCTTTTCCTACTGCCACAGAGAGATATTCAGAAGAGAGCTAGGACAAACACCTGCTGTGAAATTAATAAATGCCTTGTGCGCTGCGAACGGTTTATGTGAATTTTGAGAAATCTTGAAAAAGCATGTGATTTTCATTCCTGCACCCAGTTCTGTAGTGAGGAGGGGACAAGAGATTGGAGACTGGGATATGAAAGGGCAGAGGTGGAAGCAGGAACTAGGTGGGGGTATTCCCTTGGTTCTCCACCATGACAACCGATCCAGCGATGTACGTGCTGTCATCACCATGACTACGAAGGCTGGGAAATTAGCAATTGGCAGGGGTCCAGGAGTTCACCCTGCTTTGTGGGAGAAACACATTAGCCAACTCTCTAGTGCATTGATGCCTCATAAGATAAATTGAACTGGACAGAATTGTGTTTTTGCTGGTTTTAGGTTCACATTTTGTCACACAGGAATTTAATTTTCTATTTTCTATTAGCATTAACAAAAATAATAATACATCCATAGATCTCTTCGTGTTATAAAACAGTATTTTACCAGTAGGTGTTCATACCACATGTCCAAAATAAAGCAGGAAAATTGTAAATAAACTAGACATATTTACTTTGGCAATCTGTTCATGTTAATTTTCTGTTAAAATCAGATCATTTTACATCCATTTAAGAAAATCATCTGCCTTTACTGTGAACGTATTTGTCTTTGGAAAAGGCAATGCACATTAATAGCTGGAGACATGCTTTGTAATGTGTTTCTGTAAATTACCATTTAGTTTTTTCCTATTGGTTCCGTTTTATTTTTGCTTGTTTTCTTGCACCATTTTTCACTTATTGCTTTTATGTTATTAATGCTGTCTGGCTTCGGTTTGTCTTCAGAAGGATTCTGTAAGCACTCATTTTTAACTTTGTTTTAGCTGTTCGTTTTCTCGTGTTCTCTTCATTGTATATAAAGACTCTCTATGAATACTTTTCTTCAAGCTTGATTCATGCTGCATTTATGAAGGCAGCGTGGCACAGATATGTTTTGGCATTAGACAGTTGCATGACTCCATGATAAAACAAACAAAAAAAACTTGTTGTTTTGGAAGACCAAACTAAATATTTTTTTTAGCTGAACAATGAGATCAAAAAGGAGAAAAAAGCCAAATGGTAGCTTTAGTTATAGATGGTGATACATGCATACAAACTGCTGTTTTTCCTCTCTGATGGTGCTGGTTTGTTAAAGAAGCATAATTACAAACTCATATGACTTTGACATATTTCCATTTTCATGCTGAGGTGACTCAGATTTGAGTCAATTAATAAATATCAGCTTTACTTTGTCTTTCGTTTTAGATAGGTAGGTAGGTCGGTTGAGCGATACTTTATTTATCCTGAAGGGAAATTTAGGGCAACCAGAAGATGTACAAATACACAACTTAAAAATGGAAATACAGGGTGGGCCATATGGATCTACTCTGATAACATGGAAGTGGTTACTCATATCACCTTACTGTTTGCGCCATATAAGTACATGGGAGGGAGAAAACATTTGATGCCGGATGACACAGGGCAATTTAGAGCAATAAATTTACCTTGGATCCATGTTTTTGGACTGTGGGAGGAAACCGGAGAAACCCGGAGAAAACCCACGCGAGAACATGGAAACTCCACCCAGATCGGGATTCAAACCGGAACCAATATATTTACTGATTCATAGCAAGATCAGATTTGTTGTTTTATTATATATTAAATATGATTACACAGGGAATGTGTTTTTGTAAGTAAAACACTTAGGTAAAAAGCTTAAGAACAGGAATATACTGTATATGGTAGCACAAACCATGTATAGCAGTAGTGTTCAACAAGAAGAGAATGCAGTGTAACTGAAAGTGACGCCTTCAAGATAAACAGTGTTTAAAATTGAGCGATGACGGTAATAACTATCAGAGGAAATGAAGATTAGTTTTGGCCTGGTGAATGATGTGGTCAGCTATTTATCAGAGTGATTGCCAGAGGGTAAATGCTGTTTTTGTGTCTGGTAGTCTCAGTACAGAGGGTTGTATCACCCTGCTGGACATGAACGCACAAGGAAAGTCACAAAGACATACACAGTGTTACTGCATTTCTCATTTGCATAAAATTTGGAAAAAGATCTAAATGAAAACTGGAAAAAATTCTGCTCCCAATCTGTACCTTTTGTTGACATTGTGTGACACTGAATAATATGGTAAGCTGGGAATAAAGACAAGGTAGACTGTAATCTTTAAAACTTTATTAATGTGTTTCTGTGCAACATATTTACTTATGTGAGGTTAAGTCCCTCCAGCGTTAACTTATTTTAAACACTGAAATATAGCCAGCTAAAACAGACAAGACACAGGTGAGGTCCTTGCTTCTCTGGCTTTGCCTCTCATTCATAAAACAGTTTGATCATATCTAAAAATGAATGCCTGTAGCATCCAAAAAATAATTGTGGGGATAAGAGGTGATGTCATGCCACCAGACACCTTGACACCTTTTAGAAGTGAAAATCCGAGAGCCAAAAGCCATTTAAGTGCAAAAGCTTAATGTTTGTCATAAGTAGCTCTAAAGGGTAATTCATATTAAAAGCAGACTTAAAAACAATGATGAATGTTGATGAGACTCTAAACCATTCATTCATCTATTCATTGTGGGGATCACCCATGCTCAGACAGGGTACAGTGTATTGGGCGCTGGGCAAATGCACCCAGGACAGGGCACCAATCTATCATTTTCACTTTAGAATTTGCAAAAAATATTGAACCTTTATCTGTTACTATAATTGTAGACTATTTCACTCCATTTTGTCACTGACCCAATTTAGTAGAGTACTGTTAATAATGAAGTTCAAGTCACAAATCACAGATTCTCTCCATTTAACAGACATTCTGATGTCTTTGGAGATTAATGCTTTTTTCACTCTTCTTTTCAGTGTTGCCAGGGGGAATGGAGAGTTCTTTGAGCGAATGAACAAAATCATCCAAAAGCAACAAAGTCTGTTGGCTGCCAGTCATGCAGAGGTGAGCAATGGAGAGCAATATTTCATCAGCAGGTCTTTTTTAGTGTTTCAGAAACATGTGACAAGATGTCAATATAGCTGAAGTACCTCTGTCCTTCATTTTTAAAAGTTTTGGTAGACAGAACAAGCTCTAAATATTATGTAACCAGTTATTTGAATCAAAAAAAAATTGTTACTGTAAATGACAAAGGAACTACGATCGGTTTAAATAGCCTACATGTGAAATTTGTTTTTTACAAGCCTGTCAATAGAGGATTTACCAAGGATTTGGACTATTCTTTCACTTTTTGTTGTTTTGAAAGTGAGTCACTTTTATACTTTCCTTATTTACAAGGAGGAGAGTACTGCAGGCCCACCACCGCCAGAACATACAGACCTAGCATTTGTTCCAGAAAAAGCTACCAGAAATGAAGTAAGTCATTTTACTTGAAATAAGTCAATTAACGGTGTTTGTTTTAACTTTCTGATTTAATAACAATTAAGTGTTACAATTATACATGCAAATAAATGTGTGCAAATAAAGTAATGAAGTAGTCCATTGTGCTCACTTCGCTCACAAGATAAATTATCTGATTAATTAAAAGATTAAAATAAATTGAAAGATGATTTAAAATCTGTACATTTTATAAATAGTTAGAGGTTATGCACGAGTATGATTCTTTAAAGAAGTTACAAGGTGATGATTGTTTTTTGCTTTTGCAAATAAAGTATCGAATATAACATGAAATATTATGTCATAATATGTTACTTTAGAATGTGCTGTTATTACTTACTTAACTTTCCTTTGCACCAATGACAAATTGCTCTCAAATATTCTTGTATTCTGGTGTATATTAAAAACTTTATAATATGTCACTGTGCATTAGAAAGTATACAACAATTTTGCACCTTAGAAGTTAAATTAATGAAATTCCTACAGCTTGATTTATTGTACGAGGAGGCAGTTTACACTCTGGTTAATCGAGTCGGAGTACCATCACCTGAATATGTGACCAACGAAGAAGAACTGTTTACCTACATACAGAAGGTAAAGATTGCCCTATTCAGCAGTCACAAGACTTTCCCATTCAACATTCTGTGGGCAGATTGCTTGTCTTCAATCTGATCTTCATTTATAGGCAGAATAAAATTTACTGTAAGCTTATATTTTTATTATATTTCTAAAGTAGCACTTTGCACTGATAAATGTAACTGTGTGTTTGGGCCATTGTGTGTTATCTTTACAGTTTGAATAGGACCATGTAACACTGACCTTTTCTGTAGAACATGCTTAAATGTGTTGGGTTTTCAACATTTTTCTCACAGGATAACCCTTTTGGTTCCAACAAAACTGGATTCAACGGTGCTACTATGTTGTTTTCATTTTTTTTTATCTATGGTTGACCCACTAAAATCCTAAAAGGAACATGCACCCACATTTACTTAAATTAAAAAATGTAAAAGCATTTGTTTAGAAATCACTTCTCAACATATCATTTCATTCAATTTAATCACATGAGGACATGCAATAAATTAAAGCTTTAATTTAAAATAGTTTATTTCACAAGAATCCTATCCTAGACCATGTGCAAAACAATGAAACAAAGTGGTTAAATAATAACATTGTCTTTGTACTGATTATGAATATTCAACAATAAAATATTGAACTCAGAGTGCAGCTGCATGCTGATATGTGATCATCAGTCTCTCAGGATAATGCTTTAGTAAATTATGTTAAGAACTTAGAACTGCTGTTTTATTTGAGCAACTTTAGGTATAAAAGTACACAATGACAGCAAATATTTGCTAAGAACACTGGCTTATAGATATCATTTGTCATCCTTGTGTAAATTAGGTGTTTGATATGGGTCAAGAGGAACATGATATAATTCTACAAAGAGTGAAAGAGTCCAAGGTGAGTGCTTTGAAAATGTATTTATTCCTATAATTGCTGTTGTATTTTATATCACCCCTTTTTTTGCATGTTGAGCACACGTTTTTGGAAAGCAATAAAAGTGAAAGACATTATATAGATAAAATGTGAAGCTAAAATGTGTTTATATATACACAGTGGACATGAAAAGTATTCAAACCTGTTCAAATTTTTCATACTTTTGTTTTATTGCAGCCATTTACTTAAATTAAAAAATAAATATGTTTCTCATTAATGTACACTAAGCACCCCCCCCCCACAAAATGTGGAAATTTTCATAAATTTATTGAAAGAGAAAAAGTACAATATCACATGGTCATAATTATTCAGACCCTTTGCTCCGTATTGAGTAGAAGCACCCTTTTGAGCTGGTACAGCCATGAGTCTTCTTGGGAATGATGCAAGTTTTTCAAGGAATAAGTGGAAGATAATGAATGAATGAATGAATGAGGGAGAGGTAGCTCAGCGGTTAGGGTGTTGGACTGTCAATCTGTAGGTTGGGGGTTCAAATCCCAGGTCCACTGAAGTTACCAATGTGGGTCCTTGAGCAAGATTCTTAACCCTCATTGCGCCAGGGTGATGTATCAACCCTGTGTTCTGACCCCAACCAAGTTGGGATACCTGTAAGTCGCTTTGGGTAAAAGCGTCTGCTAAATAACTTAATGAATGAATGAATGAATGAATGAATGAATGAAGAGTTTTAACAATTATTTATACTGTTTGCTTCTTCTTCACTAAACTACAGAGACAAATTTAGCTGGAATTCTCAGTAAATGTTATCCAATCTATGAATCACTTTGAATTTATTTAAACTTTGTCTGATGAAAATACCTCCTTTCTGGCACAAAACAAGCTAAACATCATTATACAATTTTTCAATACTATGCACAGGTAATGAGAGCTTTTCTTTTCATCTTTGTTCAAAACCCTTTGCTAACCAAGTAAATAATCCTTTCCATTACAGAGACCAAGCTTCTCCTTAAGAGCTTCAGTCATGAAAGGCAAAAATCTTATGGCAAAAGATGCCAACGGTATGTTCATTATCTTTTTGTTTTGTCAAGTTTTTTAAATAGGCAAAACTCTAAAACAAAATCTACTGCTAGCAGTTTATAACCAATAAACAAACTATCAAGTAAAATTGTATATTCTTTACATGGCCAACTCTTTGGGAAGAGTGTGTATTTATGTACATGGAGTGAGTACACAATTCATGATGTGGCACGTGTATATTTTGTTCTGGGTGTACATTTCTAGATTTGTTGTCATCATTTGGAGACTATATTTCATCATATACTAGAAATTATGGGTGGTATAAATGTAAATAACAGTATAAATGATTCAACAAAATGTTTGGCAGGTTCTGATTCTTTATGTTCAAACCTACTGGTTACGGTTGCTGTTGTACTAAAAGCTAACGCTAAATATCACTTCAGATGGTCTGCAAGATTTTTTTAAGAATTTGTATGTACTTAGTTGTAATATTTTTTTTTTTCAAGTAATGTGAATGGTGAGAGAAATGTGCACTTCTTGATCTATTACTTACAGGTGTGGCTGCACCATCTGCCAATTACACTCCTGGTGCTGAATGCATTAAGCCCATGGCAGTAAACATTCAGTAAACAAAATAGGATTTTTTTTTGTTTATGTTATGTCCATTATTTTGCATGCCCCCCATTATATTTAAATTATAATCTAAGATGTTTATTAAATTTGTCTTCTGTCTGATGTGGTTGTGTCTGGTTTTATTCCAGAGTCTTTCACAATGCCATAGTTTTTCACTTAGTAGTCTATTTACCATTCAATCCTAAACAACTGCACCGTTCCTGCTGAACAGAAGCATCCTCATTACAGTGATACCACCACAGTGTTCCTCGAACATTTTAGCTTTTTTGGTGTCTGAATAACATTTTTTATTCCATATTCTAATGTCATATTATAATTAGAAAAGACTCAAATGTATTTTTGTTTGTTTGATTTGTAAAACTTTGTGTTTTGTTTGATGAAACCCTATACCACTGTGATGCATGTTAATAGCAATATGTTATAGGATATTTCTTTAGGTAATTTGCTGGAAATAAAAGAAATATGAATTACCAAGTACATAAATGCAACCCTCTGCTGCATAACTCTGGGCAAGGGTTTAACTTTCCAGCATGACACTGATCATAACACAAGCAAAATACTAGGAGTGGGTTAAAAAGTAAAAGTCTTAAATTGGCCGAAGCAAAGCCCTCACATAAATGTGGATTAAAAATTTTCAAAGAGTAGTGCATTGCTCATCACCACAATTGACTTACTGAACATGTTTCTATTTAAAGTGTACAACGCTGCTTGTAACATATCAAAGTACTGCTGTAATTAAAATAAAAGGTGGTTGGACTAAGTAAAATCAGAGAACTAATCACATTTTCTGTTCTTATGCTCTCTTAGATTAACTTAAAATTATCAAAAATAGTCTTTTTTTTTGTCTTATTTTGTAAATTTAGTTAGGCAGATTGTATAAATGAAAGATTAGTTTGACAGTTTTGCTTTTATGCTAGTATATAAAGACAATAGGTATGCTGTGGATTATTATACTAATGTCTATTATAAATTTATCCATAGTGTATTGACATGTTGATGTGATAGGTTACAGTGACCCCTACTGTATGCTCGGCATTCTCTTGGGACAAAGTCCTAAAGAGCCTGAGGAGAAAAAAGAGAGAAAGTTCAGTTTTCGTAAAAGGAAGGAAAAATTTGAGAAGCGGTCCAGTGTCAAGGAAGTACTTGCTGCAAGGGACATCCAAGTAACCGAGGTCAAACCTGAGACACTCAACCCTGTGTGGAATGAACATTTTGTTTTGTGAGTAGCAATGATTCATAAATACATTATGCTTTTTTTGCTGAGTACAGGATATAGTGTGCAAACAATTAATGATCTCAAGATAAAACCAGACTTTGATCTTTTTTCACAGTGATATTGATGATGTCCAAAATGATCTGCTGCATTTGGATATATGGTAAGGCAATCCCACTCATTAAGCATTGTTAACAAATAAGGTACTGTAAGCTGACAACCTAATGCAATACTAATAGCACCTGGAGCTATGAGATAAAACCATTGCATTCCTCCCTAGGGATCATGATGATGACGTTTCTGTGGCTGAGGCATGCCGAAAGCTGAATGAGATCAGTGGGTTTAGAGGAATGGGGAGGTATGCCATGCTGCTGTTTAAGTGTCTTGAAAATGATGTAATACTTTACAGGGTTGTGAAGAAGTCTGTCATGGCATTTTAATTTTGATTTTGCACCATTTCAATAGGTACTTCAAGCAAATTGCTAAATCTGTGAGAGCCAATGGGGCGACAGCATCTGGGAGTGAAGAAAATGCAGATGACTTTCTGGGTTGTCTGAACATCCCTTTAAGTGTAAGATTAGATGAATACCCAGTCCATATTCTGAATGAACCCTCAGATTTGTGATTTTATTTTTACCTGTCGCCAAATAATTTGAAATAATCCATACTTGTCCCAGGAAATTTGGGTGATTCTATAACCTGAAAAATAAATAATGATCAAAAACATGAAATAAATCAAAGATTGTACTCTTCGTAAGATGTACGTGTCCATTTTCAGCTATAGTTAGTCACATCTTCCACTGACACATTTGGTTAGCTTATCAAAGTTTACCAGGTGAAGAGGCTAATTGCTCTTTAATTATTTTTTGTCATGTATTTTTAACTGTCTAAGAGGCTAAAAATTAATTTACTGGTTGAAGAAGTAATAGAATTCTTTAGCCTTATTAAACATGTAACATCAACATTAATTGAAGTGATTATAGTCCTTAAATGATTACAAAACAATCTTCATAAAGAAATTAAAACTGTTTTTCTTCTATTTCCAGACAATTTGGGATTTTTTTTTTATGCAAAAGCAAAAATAAAAGCTCAAATCTGAAGTTGGGCTAAACCTATTTTACAGACAAAGTGTTAAGGAAAAGATCAATGTTTTGTTGGATATAAACATATAAAAAAAATATAACAATAAAAAAGCTGGCACAAAGCATGTTTGACACTGGGTTCCATCACCATAATTATAATTACACTTTTGAAAGGAGACAAGGTGGCCGTTAGAGGATCTGCCTTTATGCACTGGGATTTCCCCTGACTCCCTGACTTAATTTATAAAATTAACATCTGTAGCTGATGTAGATTCTGCACTAAGAAACTTGGTTTATGAAATTTGGTAAAGCAATGAAACATTATCAAGACTGGCTTGAAAAGGCTAAGCTTTTTGCCAATGCTCATTTTATACCTCATTTGTTATCAATTATCAGAAGCACTGTTTGTGTAATTTTTTAAAACAGTAACACATTATATATTTTTTTGTCCTATTTTACTCCTGTTCCAACTTTTTTTATTGACGGAGCATCAACAACAACAATTTTTGAAGTTGTACAAGTTAACTGTTGTCAGTCATAATATAATGTTAAGAATTTGTAGGAGATCAAAACTATTTTAGTGGGAATATATGTTACACACAGGGTTCTGATATCAACACAACATTTTACTGTTACGTTACATGACATTCTGGAAATTATGGGTATGCCAGACCCAAACCAAACCAAACAAAAACATTTATCAAAATGAGCAATAACTATCATATAGATTTTTT
This sequence comes from Xyliphius kryptos, assembly GCA_025769995.1. NCBI lineage: Eukaryota > Metazoa > Chordata > Actinopteri > Siluriformes > Aspredinidae > Xyliphius > Xyliphius kryptos. The sequence goes on along the minus strand of JAOUQT010315839.1, from coordinate 3,549 downwards.
TGCTTGTGTTTTGAAATAAATAATTGTTGTCTCAACAGGAGATTCCAGTGGTTGGATATGATAAGTGGTTCAAACTTGAGCCTCGATCCAGTGCTTCTAAAGTGCAGGGAGAATGTCACCTAATTTTGAGACTCTTTACCAGCCAGGTATAGCTTAAACTATGCAAGAACTACAATACTCATTTGTGATGTCAGTTACAAAATGTACAGCTTTAAATTAATTAAATGCCAATTTACTGCTTAAAACAATACAGTATCACAAATGCAGTATTATTTATTCTACAGAGAGACACTGCCTTAACTAAAATGATCTCCAATGTGGTCATCCATCAGAAGATGCTAAGTCAGATTTTGGAGTATGAGCACAAGCATGCTAAGGTTAAGATTTATATTGCTCAAATTGACACAGACACACTTTTAAATATGATTTTAAATATAATTTTCAAAACCTTTTCAGAAGGAGTCTTATACCTGGAATGGGCAGGTTTGTCCAGCAGCTTGGACTGTGCTGTCCCATCATGCTGTGCAGGCTGACCTTACCCTTCTACAACAAGCAGTCATGTATGTATAAAACAATATGACAGGCCACCTCATAACCAACTTTTACTATGTTCATCAGTTCACTGATAATTAAGTGGTTTGTTCCAGACAGCGTCTCAATGTTTTCTAGATAACATTATAAACAATGTTTTGTTTTTTGTGCTTCTGCAGTCGCTGGCAGTGCTACAGTAGCCATCATCGCTCACAAAGGATGTGCTATGCCCTGCTCCTTAGGCTGCTGAGGGCTGTGGAAGCTGAGTGGGAATCTGGAGATGTGAATAGGGAACTGGTAGATACTCTTTACACCCCCTCCCCTCGCTCTCTCTGCAAAAACTAGACCAACACCAAATGAATGCCCAAGGGCTTGTTTAAAGATGTATTTGATGCTACTTATAATGACACAGTAGATGGTTCTCCGATGAGCTTTGCTATTTTACTGAGCAGCTGGTTGCTTATTATTGCTTATAGTTATGGCGTTTTAATTTCCAATAAACTTTCCAACAAAATGCACATTAACAAATTCTTATTTAATCTCACACGTGTTAAGCAGATAGTAAGTATAGTGTGTTGCATAACATATAAGCTTTATTTTTATATTAAATGGACAAAAGTCTGTTTTTAAAGACTAGCATACTTTGTTAGTAATTTAAAAAATTGTTAGTAATTTAAAAAAATGTTAATTTGAAACCTACAAATAAGTAAGTTGTTAAACATTTTAAAGTACCTTGTGTAGAAAGGCGCTGCACATTATTTTCAGTTTCTGGTGGTTATTGTTTCCATGTGAACAGGAGGGCTTTTTGACCGAGAGCTTTAAACTCTACTGTGACTACTGTCTATGTCTCATAAAGAGCATAAGGCATGTGTTTCCCTGCACCAACCCTGCTGCTCTAACGCGCTGTGAGCTGATGCTGAGGTACACACACTCACACACAAACACACACACACACTCACATAGCTTACTCAAAATGTCTGCAATGTCTCATCTTATTAAATTCAAATTGTGCTTTGACAGCTGTCAACATATAGTAGCAGCTGTTTCCATGGTTTGTGTTGTTTTCTGAGGATTTCCTTGTTGGTGAGGGTGGGGGCTGTTTAGGGGGGTGCTAAACATTGTCAGGACATTTTAATTAATGTTTTATTATTAGTTTAAGTCAGCAGGTTAATATTACTAATAATCATATAAATAAAGCTGTTAAGAGGCGCAGAAATAGTACCTCTGACCGGACTTCAGTTTGAGTTTCATCTTGTCCGGTCTGCATCTCAGTGTATTAGTCCCTGTTATGTAATTTGTTGATCATTGCTTGTTTATTTGCTCATGTCTCGTGATTACCCTCAGCTGTGTGTTTCCATCATGTGTTCTCCTTTTACCTATCCGAAACCGCCTCACCTGTTGATTCCCGTCCGATCGTCGTATGATTTGCGTCATGTTGCTTGTGCGTGCGTGTGTGTTTGTTTTCCACGGTGTTTCCTGCATTAAAAAACCTGTCTACTGAACTCTGGACTCTGGTAATTCGCCGCACAGGCGGCAGGTTCGTAACAAAAACCTTTAACATTCTAAAATTGAAGTATATGGTCTAAACAGGTGGCTGTTACTGATTTTATCATTTATGCTGCTTTCTATATTTTATTATTTAGGACAATCGGACAATTAAAATCAATGCAGTCATTTAAGGCAGTTTGTCCTAATCGTAATGAGCTTCACCTGGAAATAGCAACAGTTATAAAGGTAAAATTAACACAAAATGTAAAGCAAATGCTACAAGTTGCTAATCTTTTGACGGTTTTACAATTATTAAGATATGTTTTCTTTGAATACAGAAGGGAACGGTCGAATGGTATGAGGCAACAATTTCACATTACAAACCGGATGAAGGGGTAAGTCTCCAATAAAAAAACATCAATGGCAGTTTATGCAATGTAATGTTTATTTCATGTGTTAATAATAACCAGTTATCATAAAGAAAGCGAGAAGGGTTCTGGCATTTTATTTATTCTGTTTGTTTGCTGGTCTTTATGCAGACTGTGGAAGAACAGCTGAAGAAACTTGTTCTGGTGCTGGATGCAGTGTGTATAGATGTGCAAAGGGCACACAATGTCTATAGCACGCTATTTCAAGGGTAACACTGGGAATTAATTGTATATGACAGCAGTGCTTGTTTATATATAACAACTGTCCCATTAATAAAATCTGCTGTGACAATAATTTCAATTTTAGAAACTGTGTAAAGGTTTGGGCACTAAACATAAAAACAACATATTTGTTTAAGATGTTGTTTATACCATTATTGTAATATTATATTTTTACAAAATATAGAAAATAAACAAAATAGGACAAAATACAGATATTCAAAAATGATGAACTAATTATTAATGCTAAATACAAAACAGATATATGTAATTTGAGAGGCATGATGGTGTAGTGGTTAGCACGATATGTTTGCATGTTCTCCAAGTGTCTGTGTGAGTATATTTGTCTATTTATTGATTTACTATAAGTTAATATTTTTTAAAATATCAAATACAAAATTACTAACCCAGCGATGGATTGGAACCCTGTTCTGGGTGTATCTGCCCAATGCCCAAGACGTTCTTTCCTGGATGGGCATGGGGAACCTGCCCGCGAAGGAATAAGCGGTAGATAATGGATGAATGAATGACAAAATTACCATAAGTAGTGACTGAATCAGTCTTTAAAATAATTTGCATGTTATTGTGTATGAATCATTTTCCCACATTGACCCTCATTTACATACAGACGTTGGACAATGAAACTGAAACACCTGTCATTTTAGTGTGGGAGGTTTCATAGCAGAATTCACAAGATTGAATGAACATGAAAGTGAAGTTGAAAATCTCCCATCACCTGCACAGTCACCAGATCTAAATTTTATTGAGCCACTTTGGGGTGTTTTAGAGGAGCGAGTCAGGAAACGTTGTCCTCCACCAGCATCACGTAGTGACCTGGCCACTATCCTGCAAGAAGAATGGCTTAAAATCCCTCTGACCACTG
>JAOUQT010315823.1:0-14569 GCA_025769995.1 Xyliphius kryptos | reverse complement strand
CCCCCCCCCCCCCCCCCCCGCCCCGCGCGTTCTTTAGATGCTGTGTTTTTGTTAAACATCTGTGCTGACTCTGTAATTTGGGTCGTATTTGGGCTCGTTGCTGTCTCCGGAACTTAATTTAAGGTCTTCTGCACTTCACGCGTCAGGGAGCATCTCCCTCTCTGAGAAACGGCGCGCGGCTGGAGAATTAGGCCAGCGAGGAGGACGGCGCGGTGCTCAGTGAGCGGTGGAGATTTGGGTTTCGCCCGCCGCTACAAATTTGCATAGCGGTTCCCCGGCCTCGTCAGAGAGGCTCATGCAAATCGGGATCACCAATGCAAATGAGGTCAGTCTGTAGGAGGGCAGGTCCCATCACGCAGGACTCTCCGCTCACGCAGCCGCGCGGCGCCGTGCAACGAACGCCCCCTCGCTCTGCAACAACCTCAGAACATATCGTTTAAATATCCGTCAGAAGTCCACACTGCGTCTGAATGCAGCTCTGTGTGGAACCTGAGGTCAGCATCAGGATATCCTGTTCAACTGCTGACCCTTCGGGGGTTAAAGGTCAATCTGTAATTAAAGATCACTGGGTCATTAATAGCTCAGAACGCAGGGTTATCGTCAGGACAACGTTTAAAATTCCTTTTGGGTTCCACGTCACAGTAACGTTTCATATTATACATCTCATGTTTGATTTTAAATAACTGACCGTTTGAACAATTTAAACAATATGAAGTTTTGGGAAAGGACCCAGTACCGTGGTGAGGTCCAGCGCAATACTGAATGAATTGATTATGTGTGCTGGCCTTCAGAAGGTCCTGACTCCAATCGAAATCGTTCCAGTTAAGTTTCACATTCATTACTCGAGATTGTGTATCAGTACCAGATCTAATAACACCCATGATTTATTACAATAATGACACGCCCTCCCGTACATTATTAGTGAATACTCAGTGATATCCTGTAGGAGAACACACACACAGTAGTATACACTATATAGTATATATGCTACCAAAGTGCACTACCTAGTTCACAGTATACTTTTTCTTTCACATATAGGGGGCGCTATATTTGAGCTGGACTGGATTCCATGGTGCACCCTTGCATTGCTACAACAACTTGGACTGGAGGTCATTCCTGAAAAGCAATCAAGGAGCTTTTTGGTTCCTGTTTTAGAGGTCGGTTCTTTGACGGCACAAGAAGAACCATCAGTACATCTATATTTACATTGAGTCATTTAGCAGACACTTTTATCCAAAACGTTTTTTATCCAAATGGGGGCGGCACGATGGCTTAGTGGTTAGCACATTCGCCTCTCAGCGCTGGGGATTTCATGTTCGAATCCCAATCTAGGTGGAGTTTCCATGTCCTCCCCGTGTCAGCGTGGGTTTTCTCCGGGTTCTCCAGTTTTCTAAAATGAATGCTCCAAATTGCCCTGTATAGTGTGTGTGTGTGTGTGTGTGTGTGTGTGTGTGTGTGTAAGTGTGTGCCAGTGTTGGATTGGCGCTGTGTTTGGGGTGTATCTGCCCATCGCCCAAGATATTCTCCCCTGGATGGGCATGGGGAACCCCACCGTGACCCCAGTAGAAAAATAAGTGGAAGATAATGGACAATGGACTTTTCACCCCTCCAGGGTGCTGTGTTCAGATCCCAAACAAGATGAAATACTTGTCACTTTGGATAAAAGCGTCTAATAAACCACTAAATGTAAAAACGAGGTAAACTGTAGTATCATTAACCCTGCACGTTTACGCGATCTGACTCTTATATTATTATTTTTATAGCAAGTGTCTGGAAAGAGGTGTGTTTTGAGAAGTTTCTAGAAAATGCAGAGTGAGTCAGCCTGACGGATGTTATTGTGAAGGTTGTTCCACCATTTAGCGCTGCTGAATAAACGGGAGTGAGAATTAGCGCCACGGTGAGGTTGAATCAGTGACATTCATCACTAGAGGGCAGTGAACGAGTTGGAGTGTATTCAGTAAAGAGGGACTGAAGGTAAGAGGGGGCAGATCCAGAGACCGTCCTGTAGGTCAGTTGTTAGTTACTCCTGTAAGGTTATATAATTCTGTATAATAAAATGATTTAAATGTTTAAAATAATAAAAAATACATGAGATTTATTCAGATTGTAGTTTTCTTTCACTGTGTAGGCTGCAGAAGCGTGATGCAGTGCGCAGACACAGGGTGGAGGTAGTCGGGAGGTTAGGGTTATGTTAGGAAACACTGATGACATCATACGACAAATTATTAATTGTTCTGTATTTATAATTTAGAGTTTATGGATCATTCCGAAGGTGGGGGTAGCGAGTGTGAGCTCTGAATGCGAGCTGCGTCGGAGATCAGACCCATTAAAGATCTGAAACACGGCCACTCAGCAGCAGGGCTGGAAATACCGCGCAGGAACGTCTCGCCGTCTGCACACCGGATCAATATCCGGAAGATGAAATGGATTTGTTCTGTGGTAAAGGGCGTGACCTCGTCCGTCCGTCTGCACGGAAAACCGGAACGAGGGCGGTCGGACCGCTGGCTCTTACCAGCAGGGGGGGGCGGGTTCTGAAATAGGGTGAAACACAAAGACGGGTATTGATGCGCGGAGGGGTACGGCGGCAAAAAGGCAGCGTGTCAGCAGCGACAGCCCGCAGGCGGCGTGGAGCATGTGCGGTTTGAGAGCGCCCTTTGACCCCGGTGTGTGCGATCGCTACAACAGAAACGCACACAGGTAGTGATGCAATGTTGACGGAGTGAGTCATTCAGAGCACCGTGTGTGTGTGTGTGTGTGTGTATTCTGAACACAAAGCCGCCTTTCACCCGTGTGTGGATGTGGACACACAGATCTGATGAAGATCATCACGGAAATTTAAAAAATACGGACAGCTCTGATAAGGTTCTGCATTTATCTTCAGAACACCGGCAGTTCTGCTTCTTAAATCTGATTGGCTGAGCCGTTTGTCCAGCCGTGACATTATTAACAATAACACACACCTCTGAGCGCTTTACATTCGTATCTATGTGTGATAAACATTACATTATTTTAACATAAACACAGGATTCTATAAACAGCGAGCTGATTCCTGATGTGCACTAAACCTGTTGCAGCTGTTGTTCAGGGATGCTGCGATTGGTCGATGACGTTGATGCTGAAAATATGCTGACGTCAATACCTGTGTGGGTTTCCTCCGGGTCCTCCAGTTTCCTCCCACAGTCCAAAAACATGGATTTAAGGTAAATTGAATGCTATAAATTGCCCCTAATAGACTGTGTGTGTCTGTGTGTGTAAGTGTGTTTGCAGTGATGGATTGGCGCGCGGTCCTTGGTGTATCTGCCCAGTACCCGAAACTTACTACCCTGGATGGGGAACCCCACCACGACCCTCGTAGAGCATTCAGAGACAGATAATAAATGAACAAAAGAAATCCCGGGAAAGTGAGTACCTAACTGCTTTATTAAATTAAAACAGAAATGATGAGTTTGTCATTCCAATGTAAAAAGCTCCCGCTTTGTGCCCACACCTCTCAATAATGAGGGCTGTTCACCTTTTCATAGTTCTTAGAACTGATTCATTATTTCGCACTACACTAGAACCCCTCCCCCCCCCATCATTCAGAATGGGCAGTGTGAAGGAAGGTTAGAGCCATTCCCACGTTGGTGGCTGCCCTGCACTCACGGCTCCGGGGAACAGGAAGGAAGAGGAAGCGGTGCTGAAGCGGGCAGTGCAGGTTGGCATGCCTCTCTTTACGGGCACTCTGGGCACTATTGTGGTGCCTGTTCACAGTCTAGTCCAAAAGTGTCTCAGAGCAAAGACTATGTATCCATTAAATCCAGCCCATTTCAGATGAACTCAGGGTTCCGATTCATCTCATCGGCGGTGCTGCTGTCATTCTGCAGATATCTGTTTTTTATTCTTCAGTAGCAACCAAAAGAGCCTGAAGACGGTTTCTGGTTCATGGATTTCGAGGTGGTTTCCGGCAGCAGTGTAAAGGTCAGGGTTGCACAGAGAACGTTCGCTGCACGATTAACTAACCCACGTGGAACGCTGCACTGTCCTGCTGAGAGTGTCCATAGGATATCGTGTATGCGGGCATCGTGAAGGGACTAAACCTAATCTCCCTACATCAATGTCCAAACGTTCTAAAGAGTCACTCTAAAGACAGCAGTATAAAAATCTCGCTAATTTTAAAGTGTGTAATTCCGATGACTTTGGCTTAGTGATTTATTGAACCCCTGGCTGCTGGACGGAGACGGATGAGTTTCCGAGCAGCTCCCCGGTCCGAATGGGACTCTCTGACTCTCCATTGTTACCAGGAGAGTTATAAAAACTGCGCGGGGCACAAACAGCCCTGCAGCTCTCAGTCTGTTCCCGGACTCGACGCACAGAGACCCCACAGTGGAGAGTGATGGGAAATCATGAACTCTCGGACAAAGGGAGGGAGGAAAGGAGGGAGGGGGGTAAGGTGGTGGGTGCCAAGTAGCACTGGCTGAAGATCTGTGGAGATGATAGAACATCCTTTCATTGTGAAACATAACGGAACAGAAGTGTGTAGAGGTTCGAAATGCATGAAGGTGGTACAATATAATATTAATAAACTAAACTGGGCCAGGCACCAGCTAAGATAACACGGTAAAATACACTGCTCCAAAAACTAGCGGGACACTTAAACAATGTGAGTCCAGGTCCAGCACACTTGGTCCAGTTAGTGTCAGATCAAGGACGTGGTATTTTAGTGTTCCCTTTTTTTGAGCGGGGAGCATTAATTAAGTTGCTAACTTAGTTGTTAACATTTCCTCCCAAATTTAGCCCCGCCCCATGGTCTTTAGAATTTGCCAAATAACCCGATATGGGTGCTGTGAGGACCCTGGAGGTCTACGTTTGGTGAAACCGGATCACTGTATACGGCTGAGCATGCACCCCACCCACAGTAAAGCATGGTGGTGGTAGCTGCATGTAATGGATCTCCAGCAGGAACTAAACTGAGTTCCGGATGGAATGAGGAACCACCCCCTTAAATACAAAAAAGTGTTTAAGGGCGAAGAAGGTGAAAGTCCTTAAATGAACGAGTCAGAACATCTGTGCATGGACTTTAGGATAGCAGTGCATCGTGGGTCACAAAAGAGTTCCTCTATGAAGAACTAATCAGAGCACTGTGAACTATAACAGCCCTGATATTTTAGTGTTCATATGTTTGAATGTTTTGATTTCAGAATGTGAAACACATGGGATTTAAAAAAAAAGGGGGGGGGGGGTATAAATATTTAAAGCAGTTCTGCAGCCACTCAACATGCACTCAGTACCGGATCGGACTCAGCTGTCTGGTTCTTGTAGATTCACTACGTCTAAACCAGCAGAGGGTCGCATGCTCAAATCAATACCTTACACCTCAGAAAGAAGAACCTGGAACCAGATCTGTCTGTTGTCTAGACGACAAACTCAGTTTGTTCAAAGCCAGCGTTGATGCACCAGAGACGTTTCATCCATCCCATAACCGCCGCCTCAGCCGGCTGCTCACAACAATCTGCTCCCTGTTTAGCGGTTCCCAACCACCAACTAACATTCACATTAAGTTCCAGTACAGTTCCATCACAGCGCACTGTTCCCTTCTCAGCAGCTGCCTTTAATACGTCTGCTAAGAGCCTCCGACAAAACCAGTAACACAGAACCAAATTAAACAGGAACCCACGAGCGCCCCTCCTGATGCAACCCTCACATTCATCAGGGCTTGAGTTCGGCACTATGAGTGCACTGATAAACCACACCTCCATTCCTCCCTCAGTCAGGTCTCCTTCTGTAGACTTCATTTCATTCGGATTTGATTTACTTCATTTAGCTTCAACAGCAAAAATAAATAATCTCTTCTTAAAACTTAAATCTGATCCGAACCCGTAACATCTTAATGATAACAATGCCACAAATAAACCAACAGAATATCCGCGCTGTGCTATGGTGGAGAACCTGATAACAACGTGAAGGTTAAAGGCGGTTGGGTTTGAGTGAGTGATGGTTTTTGGAGGTTATATATTTAAATAAAGGTGTTATTATAGAGTGAGGTTTAAGATTAAACATCTGGAATGTTATAACGGTCACTCGTATGTTGGTTTTATGCCTTCGATCCTTTACATCGTAAACAAACATTTGAAACTTGAAAGTTGTGGATCTCATGAGGAACAAATGGACTGCCCACTGCTCGGACAACACGAGTGACTTGGACGTGTACCGGTTCCAGCATACTGTAAGATTTTGTGGTTGTGGCGGAAAAAAAAAGCCCCACTGTGTATAATAACAAAAATGTGTGTAAACTCCAGCAGCACTATACACACTAACACACCTGCACCACCATGTGCTAAGAATCCTCCACCACCCTAATAAGACCTGCTCTGTCCATGGTCCTGATCATCAGATAACATGGATGGACTACAGAATGGAACTGTAGAACTACAAACTCCATCTAAACGTGGTCTGAGTGGGTATATTCAGGTGGTCGCTCATGTTAAGCTTTAGTTCCGTTGAGGCTGGTGCAGCGAGCTCTGAGTTTCATGGACTGATGATGTCAGCGATCATTAATAAGGATATGAATGTTAGAATTGAAGTGCATATGTAAGTCGCTGGGCGAAGTGGGTGTGGTCTTCACCACATTGTATTCTTGTTGACCGCTTGTCCATCAGGGTGCGATGATTAAAACAAAGCGGCTCGGTCATGTAGGGATGATGAGTTAAGCCTGCGGTCGCGGCCGAGCATTACGTATGAGTGCGTGTGTCCAGAATGACGGATGATGCGCGGATGACTTTTCTTCTGGTTGACCGCGACTCTTAATTACAGACAATGATCCCTGTATGATCGTATTTTGGAGGATTAGCACGAACATGTCCTTTTGGGGGCAGCACACGAGCGCACGGGTCGTTAAATGAGCGATCCGACGCCGGTTTGACTTTATAACGGAGTGACAACATTAATCTGAGTATTAAACCATTGGATAACTATAATCCCCGTCGTGTCGGTTCTTTTAAAACGTCTGAAGACGCAGGGAGGGAATCTTCCAGCTTTCACAAACCCAATTCCCGGACCTTATTAAGCCCAGATGTTTCAGCCACAAACACGAGGGTGTCAGCATTTCTGTTCCACATCTCGAGCCAGGGAAACAACACGTAGCTAATAATACTCACAGCAGACTGTATGCTGGATGGACTTTTCACCATGATCTCAGGAATTTCACAGAGCTGTCCGAGATGAGCTCGCCGTTCAGAGCCAGACCAAAAACACGACCGAGGGGCCGGACCGAGCGGCCGTGCGATGGCAACACGACCAAACAGAGAATCTACAGTTCTAAAGCCAGTGACGGGGTTTTACACAGCAAACAAACACAAACAAACAACAGATGCACCAACCAAACACCTCCCTCCACCATCGTCCTGCTGAATCCTGGATCACTGATGGAGGGTCAATAACACAAACCGGGCAGCAACCCATGACCCGCTGTAGGGGTGTCCACACTTTTCTGGCCCAGATCTACTTTTGCCAGTGGACAGGTCCTTGCAATCGACCAGGATTCTATAATGTTGAAACATCATGTTATTAACCATCCAGTGACCCGCAGCTTTGGAGGAAATGTAAATTTTTATTCACTGCACAGAAAAAAAGGGAACGCTAACCACTAATCACGTCCTACATCTGAATGAATGAAATATTTCAGAGTAAAATCTTTATTTAGTAGATAGTGAAATGCGTTGAGAACAAAAGATCAAAATGATCAAAATGTAAATGATGATCTCATGGAGGTCTGAATTTGGAATCCGACTCAAAATCAAATGACCGGCTGATCCAACTTCAGTGGCAATTCCTCAGGACAAGTTCAAATGAGGCTCAGTAGTGTGTGTCCTCCACGTGCCTGTATGACCTCCCTACAACACCTGGGCATGTTCTCTCCATGTCTCCTGGTGTACTGCTCTGCGATATCAAACAAACCATCGAATGTAGGAAAGCGAGAACCTGTTGGTTTTTCCACGGACATGACAGGGAATCATGGTACCAAATTTCGGTACCATGACCTCCTTGTGTTCAATGGCGATATCGAACGTAGGAAGGTTCGAAACGGAAGCAGTTCATTTTTTTCAGGGACATGGCAGGGAATGCCCAGCGATGGATTGGCACCCTGTCCTGGGTGTATCTGCCCAGATGGGAATGGGGAACCAACCTCCTCCCCTCATGACCCTTGTAGAGGATTAAGCAGAAGATAACGAAGGAATGGTCCAGAATCACGATTCCAAAGTCATTAGTACAGTGTGGTTCAGTACACGCTCAGGTCCTCCTGACCACCAGGGGGCCTCATACAGTTACAGGTGTGTTTCTGTTTTTTGCACTCTGCTCCTCTCAGGATTAAATAATGACTCCTAAAAGGTAAGAGAGTTTACGTTGACCGTTTCATATGTCCAACACTCTGAAGTGCACTTTGAAGGGAACAGTCCTCCGTTTAAGACGCTGTCTGTTTGATCCTGATGTTCTGACTTTGGTTTGTTTGCTTGTTTGATGTTCTCATGTCCATGGAGACCTCAGTTCAGGTTCTTATGTTTGGCGCAGGTTATTAGATTTGGAGGTTCGGGGGGGGGAGACGGTCCCGCTCACGGGGTATCGTGTTTTTCGGGAACCCTTTGCGAGAGTCTTTTGTCGTTGTCGTGGTTTTAACGATGAAGGCGTCAGATCAGACGAGTAGCGGCGGTCTTTGAGGACGCTCATGGCGTTTGGTACACGCGTCGGCGCGGACGCTACAGCGATCGGATCAAAAGGTGATGATCAGAGGTCACTGTGATGTCACTGGCGCATCTGCGGGTCGTGCGTGCGGCGGTTGTGTCTCTTTCTCATCTCGGGTGCTGTCCTGTTCCTGTCTGAGCGCCGCGGCGGCGCCGGAGGCTCAACGCGGCGAGTCATCCGTTCCTCCACCGCACGTGGACTCGTTAAACCCCCGGACTTTGCGGTCGGTGCTTTTGTTCCCTGAGATTTATCCGTTTTAATGCTGAGCTGTTATTTACATACGGCGTGAGGGAGAACCATACCTTCATCAGGGACGGTTCCCGGAGGAGGAACCTCGAAATGTTCCTTAAAATAAAAGTCTAAATTGTGTTGAAAAAAGCTGCAGGCAGACAGGAAGTATGGGAAGGTTTCTGTGTTGCAAACATGGCAGAAGGTTCTAAAACTGGTGGTGTTTGGTATGTTCTCCCCCCTTTGTTTCACTGCGTGAACCCCCAGCACCTGCCAATCTGATGCAGCTCTTCAGACAGACAGGTGGCTTAGTGGTTAGCACCTTCGCCTCTCAGCGCTGGGGATTCCCGGTTCGAATCCCGATCTGGGTGGAGTTTCCATGTCCTCCCCGTGTCTGTGTGGGTTTCCACCGGGATCTCCGGTTTTCTCCCACAGTCCAAAAACATAGATTCAAGGTAAATTAAATGCTCTAAATTGCCCCTATAGTGTGTCCTGGCTGTATCTGCCCAGCGCCCGAGATGTTCTCCCCTGGACATGGGGAACCCCACCGCGACCCTCATAGGGGAATAAGAGGAAGATAAATGATTGAGTGACATCCGTAGCGTCGGTTCTCTCCGTAGCGATCTGTGCTCTGTATTCCGGAATGGTTCCTGGTATCCGTTCTGCGTTCCCTCTGGTTGGTATTCAGTTCAGACGCGGCTTGTTTGCTTGTTTCTATTTTTTATACGGCTCTTGCCCCTCAGTAGATCCTCCTCTGTTGCCTTGACTCTCTCACTCTGGACCCCGACTCGCAGATTTTCCCGAGTAAACAAACCTTCGCCGCCGCGCTGATCCCAGACCTGTCTGAGAATGAGGTATCAGAATCCTGTTTATCTCCGGACCTGCAGCTGGCCCTTTAAAATAAATGGAAATAAACTTGAAGGGGATGCGGGGTGCAGATGTTGGGATGTCATGTGACCTGCTGCAAGAAAAACAGCGTTAGCCTGCAGAACGTCTGCACTGTATGGACCAAACAGTTTGGGGAAGGCCCTATTGTGTAGATGAGCGCCTTCACCTCCACCCCCGATACCCAACATCTTTGGGATGAAGTTGAAGATCGCCTCACAACGAGAGGTTTGCAAAGCCACGCCCCTAAAAATAGTATAAGTTGCGTCACCTGACCTGAATGCCGCGTGCTGATTGGCTGGAGAGCTGCAGCGTCCCCCCGTCTGCACTTAGCTGAATTAACGGTGGCTGATAAAAAGCAAAGCAATCTGTTGTTGCTATTCGTGATTAATAGGCGAGCATCTGTGCTCGCGGTCCGCTCGCCACCTACTCGTCCTTGCTCAGTCCTCACATCGTTCCAGCTTGTTAAATAAAACCTGGCATATGCACACAAGCTGCGGTCCAAAGACGGGCGCACGGCGTAATAGATGGCGCCACGTGCACGGTGCGCGGCGCGGCGCATGACCGCGCTGGGAAAACGGTTACCATGCCGATGAAGCCCTGGTGCCGCAGCGTGTTCCGTCGACGCTCTGCGTAACGGCGCTATGCAGTCGGACAGATGGCACCGCGCCCGACGGTGACCACGGGCTACGGGAGCGTCTGCAAATGAACGGAAATGCTAATGTGCAAGAGACGCGGAATTCAGGTGGTGGATGGATCTCCGGTGGTCAGTGATGCTCCTGACCCGTGTTTGACTCCGTGCCGCGGCATGTCTGTGGAGATACATGCAGGTTGACGGTGCGTGCTCCCGCGCCGACGATGCCCTCGCCGCTGACCCGTCTCCTGGCTGTCAGATCATCTCAGTGACAGGAGGTGATGTAACCGCTCGGTTCAGGCCTCTCGTACGGTTCTCCCCCGCAGGCCTCGCGGACCTGTGGAACTCAGTGGACCTGTGTTGGAATCCAGGAGTCCAAGGATTCGTTCTTATTCATGTTCTCCATCTGCAGCCATGCAGCTCTGTCTTCATGTTCTTGGGGAAACGAACGGGTTCTCACTTTCCTACATTTCACGGTTCGTTTGGTGTCACCATCGAGCACAAGAACCCACCGGCGTCACTTTGAGGTCTTCTCCCACTTCTCCAGTACCTACAAGGCTGAACATTGGCACCATGGTTCCCCATCATGTTCTTGGCAAATCTAACGGGTTCTCGTTTTTGAAAATGAAGCTCGGAAGGCGTACGTCTCCATCTTCACAGCAGAAGCAAAAGCCATTCAAATTTACAACTTATAGAAGAGACAGACATCCATAAGACACTCATTTGTACTCAAGGTCTCACCTTGAAGCGATATCATCAGTGAGATTCTCTCCATTAATAAACTATCTCCTCCAAAACCTACACCAAGACTTTCCTGGACATTGTGGGATCAAAGGAAAGGAACGAGCTGACCAAATGGTAAAAAACACCAACGGTGAAATAAGAACCCACCGAACCCCAGCTGAGGACATCAAGCCCACCATCAGCAGATGCTCCATTCCAAAGCCATGGGAGCTCCAGATTCCTCCAGGTTCTCTGGTTTCCTCCTACAGTCCAAAAACATGGCTTCCAGGTAAATTGAATGCTATAAATTGCCCTGATGGATTGGCGTCCTGTCCTGGGTGTATCTGCCCAGCGCCTGAGATGTTCTCCCCTGGATGGACATGGGGAACCCACCACGACTCTCGTAAAGGAAAAAGGAGAAGATACTGGATGGATGGATGCTTAACTTTTTCAGAATTTCCGAAAGAACTTCAAATAAACTACTAATAATTCCCGGTTTGAATCCCGATCTGGGTGGAGTTTCCATGTCCTCCTCGTGTCCACGGATTTTCTCCAGGTTCTCTAGTTTCCTTCCACAATCCAAAAACTTGGCTTCCAGGTAATTTGAATGCTCCAAATTGCCCCGTATGGTGTGTGGCGGTGTGCCCGGCGATGGATTGGCGTCCTGTCCTGGGTGTATCTGCCCAGAGATGTTCTCCCCTGGATGGACATCGTGAACCCCACCGCGACTCTCATAAAGGAATAAGGAGAAGATACTGGATGGATGGAGAACACCATGATCTACCGAATCCTGCCATGTGAGTAGCGTAGATGCTGACATGGCGTAAATCACTACATACCTTACTCCGTTTGATTGTTTGTTCGCCTTCGCCATCGAACGCAACACCTCGGATGGATTGGCGCATGGTGTTCTTGGAAAACCTAATAAATTCCCGTAGGGGAGCAACTGCGTGGACGCCGTAGTCCCAACTCACACTATATACATTCCACATATACATTTCACTCATTTAAAACAACTGCCTTTAAATTTCACGTTCAGGTTAGCGTAGCGCCGCACGGCTATTCCGCTAGTAAGGAATCCTAAAGGTCATGTGACTTCTGTGCGGCTGCTCTCGTGCTCTCCCTCCGTTCGCGTCTCCTCCAGCTCTCCTTATTAGTTTTGCGGATAATTAAGGCCCCGGGCAGCCGCCTGTCCTTCAGCCCGGCCTCCACCTTTAAGGGATGAAGAAATGAACCGGCGCTGCCGTTAGCAGAGGATGATATCAATAAAAGCCGCTCTGCGTGGACTGCATTAGCGCTGGCATTTCAGAAAAGAGGAGGTTGAGCGTTTGGGAGATCGGTGCGTGTGAAGCTGTCACCGCGCCGCGTTGTCACCGAAGCTCTTCCCGGGAGAAAAAAAGCGCTGAGCGTGCAGGTGAGCAATGAAGAAGGAGGACCTCCGACGGTCGCCGTGACGATGACGGCAGGAACCTGCGCGACATTCAAACCACAGAGACGTGTCGTCAGCGGTCAGCTTCGTCTCCTCCCGTAACGAGGTCGTAACCGGCGGGGCAGACGTTCCTCATCAAACAGAACCGCAGGTTTAGATTTTAAAGAACATCCCCTCAGGAAACCAAGTAAAACCCCAAAGGCTGGCGTTTTGAAATGTAAACATCAATTTGCATCTTCGGTGTTTTTTAACTTAGGAAAGGGGCGTGGTCTCCAGGTACCTCCATCCTCTCACCTTCTCCTGCCGTCGCGCCACCGTCCCCCGCGTTGCCGGATTCCCGTTCCTCGCCCCTCTCTCTCTCCCACCCGTCACTGTTGCTAAGCAGTGGATTTGCATCCGATCCGATCGGACTCGTCTTTACTGCCCACTCGATTTGCGCGCGAAGACAGAACCGCGCAAAAGATCCCGAGGTGTGAAAAGGTTACGGCTACGCTTGTTTCCTAATCTCCGAAAATACCACATTATATACGGCGTGTGTTCACCCCTGAGCCCCGGCTGTGCCCGCGTGCCCGCTAGGTGTGATTAATGCCAGCAACTTTCATCATCTTCTTCATACGCGCTCCCCGCCGATGAATTATTGAGAACTCCGAGTTGGGGAGAAAACGGCGCGTCCCCGTGGCGGTTCTCTCTCTTTTCCCTTCCACTCGCGCAGGCCGAGCAATAAGATCCCTTTTCTTTTTGTTATTCCCCTCCTGCATTATTGATGCCCCCCTCATTTTATGCACTGTACCTCGTGGCAGCCCCGTTGATTTGTACTCGCTGTGGAAGCGGCGGCCTTGCACTCGTGCACCGGATGAAACCTCGGCCGCGCCGAGCAAAACTTGGCCGTGTGATGCCGTTAGCCGCCGGCGTTTTTTTTTCCGGGGATGGTATTGCTTTCGGATCGCCGCGGCGTGTCGGCGCGTGTCAGGACTTCATTTTGTCTGTGTATCTGCAGGTTCATGTCTGCGTGCGCCGACCCTTCTCACCACAGAATCCCCTCAAGGTGGCGTTTTGATGCTGTGCAACTTCTCGGGATGTTTTGAAGTTTTAAGGGCCCGCGTGGTGCATGATGGGGTTCGGGACGCCGTACGCGGTGCATCAGGATCCTGACTACAGTCGTTAACGTCTTATAAACGCAGAACGGGTTTTTCACAAACGGTTCCGTTTTTCTCTTTAGAAGGATATAAGGCGTAAACGCGCCGCCGCAGTCCCTTAATGCACACGACTCCCAGAGCCGCACGCTTCATCATCTTTATTGTTATCGCGCAATAAACACCTTGTAAAGAGCGGCGCGGACGTCCGGTGTGAACGCCGGACTCGGACTACAATACCGAGAGTGATGCAATCAAGCTGCAAGCAGAGCGAGGCAGAGTGCGCTAATGTCAGCCTGCGGCGGGAACGTGGGAGTTAAAGCGGGATGGCATCCATATGCGCATCCATGAGGTCAGACACCGATGTTGGACCAACGAGCCTGGCTCCTGATCTCGTGAGGTGATTTCTAAGGCACGTGTTTATTTAAATAACGTAATGGAGCTACACCTATGGGGAGGCACGTAGTCCTTGGGTGGCTGCCGCGGCGGCGTTTGTCCGGATGCTGCAGCGGCTGCCGGCTGGAATCATCATCATCTCTAATGCCGATGAGATGGATTGCCCCCGGGCCGGCATCCGATGGGGGGAGGGTCCGCATTCATTTTTAAGATGGCATAATCGCACTTTAATACTGGAGCGCCGCCGCGCCACTTGACAGGATTAACCTGAATACGGCGGAGGATGCGTCTGACGCCCGGCGGCCGGTCCAAACGGAAGCGCGGCTCACAGCCGGACGCATCCCCTGTATAATCGTTCGGACCGCGCGGATTAGACTCCACACCTAATGCACGCACGCAGTTCTATTTTGAGCGAATGGAACCCCC
>JAOUQT010315820.1:0-14570 GCA_025769995.1 Xyliphius kryptos | reverse complement strand
TTCTGGGGGGTCACTTTCTCAGAAGAAGTTGTTGATATTCCACAGGCTGTAAAAGGAAGACACTCACCTATTACATTATCGTATGAATATAAAATTGGATGATGCTCAAGCTTACTTTAAGAAAATTTTCCCTTCTTTATTTCCTTACCATTTGTGAATATTTCATTGTTAAAGGTCCATACCTGAGCCAGAATGGCAGCTTTCTGCCCTGCTGTGACCCGAATGGCCTGCTGGGAAACAGATGCAGGTCCAGATGCAACTTGACTCGAAGAGCCACTGGAGCCCGTTTTACCTGAACCCCCTGGCTGACCAACCAGAAACATGCCCTGTATGATAGAAATGTCAACATTAAGAAGACAAAGAACAACATCTGGTGTATGACATCTGTACATGACACAAAATTTGCTCGAAAATCTAATGTGCTGTCGATAAAGACAACATTTTCCATCACTATGCACAATGATGAAGGCCGACTCAATTCCTAAACAACTGAAAATGCTGGCTGTTAAAACGTAAATCTGCTGATGAAATCTACACCGATTTTAAGGCAGCATTTGATACACATAGCGGTTAGGTATTACCACAAAACACTCTTGGCACAACTTTGCTAACCAAGTAGTAAGACGGAGAGGCACGGAAAAAAAATTATTTAAAGGTAAATTTTAATTATTTAATTGTTTTAAGTTTCAAGGAAAATACTCTAAACTGTCCAGTGATGGATTGGCGCCCTGTCCTGGGTGTATCTGCCCGGCGCCCCCCGTTTCTTTAACCCTTAGGGGGTCTTTAGGCAGCTTTTCATATGCACAACGATCCACAGCCCATCCACACCCCCCACCCCAGCCAGTGAATTGCTAGGTAAAAAGACTTTACAGCTAAATTCGGTGAAATCTATCTTAATTTCAGTGACTAAAAATAAAATTAAATAAAAAAAGTCTGTCAGCAGTGCAACTTTAGCATGACAGCACACTGTGCAGCACCTTCAATTAATTCGGTATTCATAATAAAATATGTATTATAATAAAAACATTAGAATAGAAAGAAATATTAAGTAAGTATGTTTTTTTTTGGAATAAAAACATACTAATACTTAAACATTACTGTCTCTGTATATCTTATTCATGAACGACAATCTGATGTTAACGTCTCTGCAACTCTTATTTATGAATGAATGAAAACTGGACGCATTCATTTAATTTCAATGTATCTATTCTAAAGCGGTTAGCTCACTACTGGTTACAGCGCTGTGAGGACATTGCTGTCTAGATAGAAAGTCAACCTGGACTCGATGCCAGAGATGTTTCTTTTTACCCAACTAATTTAGTCCATGCCTTTTGGTCTTGTCCTTGACTTGCTAATTACTGGGAAAGGTTTTGTAAAACCATCGGTGGGGATTTTTGAAGCGACATTACCTTCTTGCCCGCTTATGGCTATATTCGGTGTAGCTGATGATTCACTAAATGTAGATAAAAGACAAATTGAGATTTTTAGACACACCTTAAGTGTGAAGTATGCAACAACTCAAAAAAAGTGTGTGATTGTACTAATTGGACAGTGAGTCAGTCACACAAATGAGTTTTTATACACTAAAGGAACTTTACACAGACTTCCATTCAGTTTGTTGAGACTAAATACTACTACCCTAACATTACATATTATTTTACCATAAGCATAACTGTAACAATACTTTTTTTTTTTTTTACTTTAAAAATGAATAATTTACAGGGACCAGCTTTCAGTGCCCATAATCCCATGAAGTCTCCATATGTGAGTGTGTACATAGGTTATAATCAGTTATACACCGTACACACAAAAATGTGTGGATGTGTGTGTACATGCACATATCCACATCCACAAACCTGTGAGGTCTGTTTAAGTATGTAGGAAGTACAGGACAAGCTACTGGATCCCGAACTGCTGCTGGAGGATTGAGCAGAGCCAGATGAAGAACTTTGAGACTGTTGACCTAGAAAGTAAGAGATGTATATTTAAATGTACATATTTAAATGAATAAATAAAGAACTCTCAGATCAGCAGACCAGGGTTTCCTGACTATAATTATGTAACTGCTTATGTCAATGAACTTAGACTTTAAAGACAAGTGCCAAACATTTGTAAAAATGTTATGTTTAAATAAGGATATGCACATTGTTCTTGAACACCACAGTAAAAAGCTAATGGCAAGTGAACTAGTTCTCTAATCCTTTTGTTTAACAGCAGTGTTTACCCCACAGTGCCCTTGCTGCCACAGCCTGCAGTCCTACATAACAATCACACAAGCCTGAGAAAGTAGACATTGGGCAAAGTGTGCATCAGTGTAAAAGCACTTAAAGCATGAGTGTGGGAGTGTGTGTGGATTCTGAGTGAGAAGTGCTCTGACCTGAACTATTTGAGGCTCTCAGTATGGCTCCCTGTGGAATTAGCAGCAGTTTGCCTTTGCCTGAAGGATTCTTGCTGTTTGTGGTCAGGTAAAGCTTCGTACCTGGAGGCAGGCTGGCCAAGTTAGCCAAGTTATTTACCGGCAGCTGTAGTGTCGTCATTACTGAAAACACAGACATTAAATAAAATAAATAAATTTATAAGAAAATACATACAAAATACATAAAAAAAATAAATCACATTAGTAGAAAAGCATTATTGCAACACGATACTGAAAAAATGTTGAAAAAAATCTCGCCTTGTTTTTAATTAAATAATAAATCATCAAATGCTATAGGGCTGCATACTTCTGTTCAGTTTTCTCTTAATTTTTCAATCAGTAATTTTTGAAAAATTTGTTTCTCAAAGCCCAAGATGAAAGGCTTTGTGATTACGCCACTGGAAGCTGGCTTGTGAATGGGAGACGGAGCAGAGGAAGTAATTGAATACCCTGCCATTTTACTGATGGTCTGTGTGTCTGTGCAGGAGTTGAAAGAACCTAATTGAAAAAGGGAGGGTGACTAACGTGGAGTTTGAGAGTGAGGGCTGGGACACCATAGCTATTAAGACCATATCAGACAAAATAATAAATTTTCCCCTAAACCTATTCAGTTAACTGTTAGAGAAACCATTATTTTTATGTTTATAAAGCTGGAAAGAAAGTTTTAAAATTTTAATAAAATTTTAAATCAATCATATGTTTAGTAATAATAATAATATTTGGTGAATAATTTATTAGTATAGATTACCAGTAAAAAGTCTCTTACTCCATTGTCTATTCTCTCCACTGACCATAAAGATGAACTTTTTAGTTTTCACAATTACAGACTGTGCTGGTATAGAAATAATGCATAAACCACATAATACGTGCTCTGTGGTGTTACTTTTAGAGTCCTAACCATTAGAGTAAAGTCGACTAATACCGTTTGTACTGTATTCACAAACAGATGGACTACAGTCTGTAATTGTAAAACTACAAAGTCAATCTTTACACTAAGTGGAACTGATACAAAACAATAAGTAAAGCAAAAAAAGGGTGTGTCCAAACTTTTGACTGGTTCTGTATATTTATAAATTGTAGGTATGCATGTATGTGATATATGTACTGCATATTTATTTAATCAACTACTTATTTGATTAAATGCTAGTAATTTAAAGGTCAAACTTTTGTAAACGTTTAATTACTTCTTCAGATGTATAGACAAAAGTTCTGGCTAAATCAAGCATTGCTCTATTTACACCCACAGTTACAAGAATACAAATTTACTGGATAATTAACTGCTTAATGTTCGTGTTTAAAGGGCATCATTTAAGCTTTCCTGTCTATATTTTCCAATACAAGACGAGACACAATCTGCAGATCTTTTTTACACTTTTATATTAGTTTTTCTACCTCGCCAAATCTACATTGTACCTTCATGTCCATGAAATCTATCATGCTTACACCCAAAGTGGGTAATCAATGGCCAACATGTTGAACCCACTATGTAGCTGTAGAATAAAGTGATTAATATGTACTCAAATACCTTAATGTTGTTAAAACACACACAAACACACACAGACCTCCACTCTTTCCACCGGACCCTCCAGTGGATTTGGTGCTTCCGTGCACCTGCTGCATTGAGACTCCACCTCCAAGACTGGCCGCACTTCCACTGACAAGTGCCTTTGCAACACCCTGAGCCACCACCTGCTTTTGAACCTTTGAGATGGCAGGGTTGGACTTAGCAACAAGAATCTGGCCACTACTGATGGCAACCTGTTTTACAGCAGACTGTCCAGTACCAACAGGAATCCCCACCATCTACAGACAAAACAAAGAATGGGTTTTTTGAAATAGTTAATTTTTTACTGTATAATGGCAAAATAACAGCGTGGCGGATCAAGGTTTAGGGTGTCAAATTATCAATCTCACAATCCGTTTAAATACAGTCTACTTAATAATTTGGGTCCCCAAGCAAAGCAGTTAAACCATATTTCTCCAGAGATACTGTATCATGCGTGACCGAGTACTCTGATCGCAATCATCAAGTTGTGATAAATGTTGAGACACTTTGGGCAAAAGTGTCTGCAAAATTACATAATGCTATGTAATGTCTTATTAACATCATGATTTTGACAGCGGCGGCACCGTGGTTAGCATGTTCAACCCTCAGTGCCAAGTTTAAACCCCAAACTGGGTGGAGATTCCATGTTCTCCCTGTGTCTGTTCTTTGGTTTCCTTCCATAGTTCAAAAACATGGATTCAAGGTAAATTGGCTGCTCTAAATTGTCCTGGTATACGAATGTGCACCCAGCGATAAAATAGCTCTACAGCTATTTTGCAAAACATGGTTGTTGCAATATGTTCTACTATTATTTAGTCTGCCATTTAAGCATAATCGTTCAATACATTTACATTCAGTCATGTAGCATACACTTTTATCCAAAGCAACTTACAAATAAGATAACACAAGTCAGTAGTTTTAGGAAAAAACAGCTAAACTGCAGTACCATCAACTCTGCGCATTACTCGATCTGGCAGTTTTTTTTTTATATTGATTTTTTATGCTATTTATAGCAAGTGTGTTTTGAGAAGACTCTTGAAAATGTTGAATGATTCAGCGTTACGGATGTTGTTGGGAAGGTCGTTCCACCATTTATGAAATGGAGTGAGAATTAGCGCCTCGGTGAGTTGGAATCACCAGGCAACATTCATCACTAGAGCGCAGTGAATGAGTTTGAGTGTATTTAGTAAAAATGGACTGAAGGTAAGAGGGGGCAGATCCAGCGACTGTCCTGAAGGCCAGTGTCAGTACCTTGTACTGAATGCGAGCAGCTACAGGAAGCCAATGGAATGTGAAGAGAGAAGAGTAATAGAGTGACATGAGTTCGCTTTGGCTGGTTGAACACGAGTCAGGCTGCGAAGTTTTGGACCCATTGCAGAGGCCTGATTGTTGAAGTTGGAAGACCGGCAAGCAGAGCGTTACAATAGTCGAGCCGGGATAGGATGAGTCATGTAGTAAAGGGAGCTGATATGGTCAGTCATAAAACGATGCATCAAGAGAAACCTAAACCTCTCACCTTAGTGGGTGCAGTTCCCCCTCCCCCTCCAAGCCCACTCTTCTGTGGTGATACAGCAATCATGTGACCCCCCTTCACTGTGACATACTGCTGCTGAGCTGCTGCTGCTGTAGGTCCAACCTGCTGCTGTGGAACAGGCTGAGTTGTCACCTCTCCTGGCTCCTGTTTAATGAGCACCTACAACGAAATGATAAATATACAAGTTCATAAGAAAATAAAATGCTGATTATTAATAATTAGTCAGCAGCTGCTCTAACTGCTTTACACTGAAAGTATCAAGCTGCTCAGCCAGAATACATTTACCTTTTTAAACCCCCACATTCAATTACATTCTATAGTAAGAAATATAATCACCATCAAGCAAGTGGGCCATAAAAAAGATTGTATTATATTCACCGAACCTATGAGCAGTTTTTTTGTGGGAAGGCTTGTATCTATGGAACAGTTGCACAATAAATCATACTACACTCTATTATATCTTATTGCACATGAACTGGATTAAATATTAATTTGCCAACGGCAGAAAAACCTGCCAGCACAACTGATTAACTGACAAAATACTCTGGCAAAACCTTTAAAAGAATACAATGTATTCTGACCGATTTCTGCACCACGCACTACCCATACATGCTGCTCACTGAGGAAATGACCTGGAAGCACCCCATCCACCTATCGCAGGAAGTTTCTGTTGATTGCCAAATAGGAAGTCACATGGAAATGATTATTATTATTATTCTATTTCCAAAATACATGTGAATATTTAAAAAAAATTGTGTTTAAAACAAGTAGCTGGATCTAACAAAGGACAAATAAGAGGGTACCATGGTACCAACATACCATGTCATTCTATACTGTTCCTTTACAGTTATTTGTTCATTCAAAAACAGGATTCTTGCAGTCAGATCCATAATGGTTAAGACACAATATGATATGATACATGTATATTTGTCTGCATTTCAAGGTTTCTACAAAGTGCACAGAGAGAATGAGGGGGAATATCAGGCCAAAGATAGATGTTCCATTTAACGAATTTGCACACTAATATGCTTTCTCTTTCACACCCACAGCTGCTGAAGACAGCACAGGGTAGCTTGGCGCTTGGCGGAAACTATTAATACCTTTGTGTATGAAAATAGCCTATAGCATCTTGGGATTTAAAACACTGCAACACCCTCTGAGCCTAACCCAGATTATAGGTGTGACCATTTTTGTCTAATCTGATAGTGCTAAATCTGTTCAAAACAATAAAATACAGTAAAAAGTAGCTGCAATAATAATAATAATATAGTGTACAGTGTAGCGTTAACCTTAATAGTGGGCTGTACCATCACTGTACACAAATACAACAGCAGTTTTCTTTTTACTGTCTGTTCACTCAAGGAGGACGGAGCATTCGTCAACACAGGGTTTCTTCCAACAATTTGTTTTCCTTGCCACTGTCACTCAGGCATGGATTTAAGCTTCAAATTTGTAAAGCTGCTTTAAGACAACCAGAATATTTTGTTGATACCTGAAGGGAAACTGCAGAATTGTATAGACAACACACTATTAAAAGTTATTAAAAGTGCTTTATAAATAAATAAATTTGACACATTTTTACAGTGTCAGCTTAATTCATGCATTTCCAACAACCTACAGATACACAAATAAAACATGCAAACTCTACACAAAAAGGACTTTCACATCTTTATAAAAATGTTTTTGTTGTGAGGAATGTGCAGTAATCAATGTGCTCCTTGCTGCCCTCCTGGGTCAGCTTACATTTTAAGTTTTTATATACTCATTACATGTGATAGATTAAAAATGTAGAGAAAAAAAAGGAAATTAAATGTATGGACAACTTTGTGTATTTCATGATAATAGTCAACAAATCTGTTTTTCAGTAATACCTTGACTCCAGATGAGAGGAAACCGCTGTTATGGACTTTGGGGGCAGGTGAGCGTGCACCATGTACAGCAGCACTTTGTTTAGCTGATGGACTGCCTGAAAACAACAAAACGCAATCCATTAAGCAAATCGCAATTTAGTCAGGGATGGATTGCAGTCAGCTCATGCAAAGAAAGACCCTTAAATGATTTTAGTTTACCTCCTCATTGATAATATAAGCACTTCCCACTGTAATATCTTTATTTTATTACCATGGTAAAACACAGTTTTGTAATTTCCCTAATTTAATTTTTTTTTTTAAATGTCACCTGTGACATATGAGACCCTGCAAAAATAAACCAACTTAGTGGCTTAGTGGTTAGTACTTAGTACATTCGCCTCTCGGCGCTGGGGATTCCCGGTTCGTATCCCAATCTGGGTGGAGTTTGCACCCTGTTCTGGGTGTATCTGCCCAGCGCCTGAGATGTTCTCCCCTCGATGAGCATGGGGAACGCCCCCACAACCCTCATAAAGGAATAAGCGGAGGATAATGAATGAATATCGGGTCTGCTAACTCCAAATCACGATAAACCACAGTATATACAACTCTTTTAAGGAAAAAAGCTGATCGGCATCAGTATATCTAGCAGACAAAACAACCTTTACCACAAGAGCATAAGAATACAAGTCACCCAATATGTATTTGAGGAGTAAAAAATATTTTTTCGACTTTTGCTTTTCACATAAATACCACAATGTCACAGAATCGGGAAGCAATCGACCTTAAGGAGAAATCTTAAATAATTACATGAAACTGTTCAATATGCAAATAAAGCGCCTGAATGATTGAAGTGCTTCAGATTCTTACAAGAAAGATTGGACAAAGTGATTAAGGAGATGGACAAACACACAGTCCTGTCACATTGTCTTTGTTTGTATACCAAACCATCAAATCACGGCTCAGCAAAGACGCTGCTCTGCCAACTCACATGCAAAACATCATGATCTTTAAAAAGAACTGAGATGTGAAGGTGTGTGTGTGTTGCTAAAGGTTACGTTTTACAGGATACAATCATTGTGCAGGTGTTGATCATACCTAAAATAGCAAAACATTACTATAATTATGACTTATGTGCTAATGTTGGCAGGCCGCCAGGTGAACAGTCTATTAGATTTATAAACTCATTAGACTTTAATTGACATGTATAACTCACTAGTCAGGCTCAGATTATTAAGAAATACCATCTAATTATTAAAACTGAGTGGAAAACATTTAATAGTTTCATTACTGTGTTGAAAATGAAGCTAAATAATATGTACACGGGAAATGTTATTAAAATTAAATTAAGGCTAAGATATAAAATAACACACAGGTCTTTAATGGACCTGCTCTTTTTTGGGGCAAACATATATGATCATAATAGACATTGAGAAAACATAGTAGTGCCTGTTTTACACACAGCACAAAAGTTAATGGGGTCATTAGAAACAGACCTTAACTCTGATAAGACCTAAAAATTCAACACTGCTGTAAAATTATTTGTGTATTATTACATACTGATGCATTAAATATTTATATGTTAAACAACACTGCTAATTTTTATTTATCATAATTATTACCATTAAATATCTTGTACCTGTCTTATTTCCTTCAATACTCTAAAGATGATGTTGTTAATTTAAAAATCCATAAAATAGCTATTAGCAACTGTACCAACTTACATTATACTAGCTGCCTTATGTTCTATGTCCAGGCGGCGAGCATTTTTACAGGCATGTTTTATTGACGTCGCTCATTGATTTGCTTATTTGGCATGATAACCTTCTTTAAGTTCATCTTCATCAAAGCCACACCGCGTCCCCTCCACTCTACCAGCGCGCCAATCACTATATTGATGACACACGGCAAGCGTCCAGCATCATTATCTCCACTCTACCCACGCACCAATCGCTATGCGCCAAGCACTCCGCGTCATCCCCTCCACTCTACCCACGCACCAATCGCTATAGAGATGACACACACCAAGCGCCTTATGTTATGGATTTTATGCAGAGTAACCGGTAGTATGTTTAAATTATGTGTTTAATGAATGTACCTGCAATAAATATTTTGCTCTTGTTTTTATTTTAAAACACAAACCATTTCCAGAAAATGTAAATTTGTAAAATGTAGTCTGTACAATTTATTTTATTCAACTGATATTAGAATAGCCTAATTGTTTATATGTGCCCTGTAATGCTAGTAATGTGAAGCAAGTTAAAACGGGCAAAAAAAAAAAAAGAATGTCTGTAAAGAATACAGACAGCCTATCTGGAAGTTTTAACAACCGGTAACTTGGAACCGATGACTTCAAAACTAGATAAAAACCAATTTTAATCAAAAAAGTGGTACATTTCTTATTTGTTACAGGTATAACATGATTAAGGTATTTTTATGTGTGTTGATATGTGACAAATAGAATACAATTGGAATCAATATAAATACAGTAAGAATAAAAACTGAATATAATTAAAAGCACTGAAAATCTTTTCTTTGACCCATATGTCTGACAAACTTTTAAGTGAAACTTGTATCACATTCATAGAAAGAGTCCCAACTTTTTCAAAGATGGGGTTTTGTAACAATAAAATACCTTTAAACAAAACCTTGTGGCTGTATCTGTGGGTGTGTTCATGCTGATCACCTGACCTGGTTTGTCAACAATCATGTAAGGGTTGCTGATGCCAGAGGAACTGGTCTTCATGTGCACTGGAGTGGATGTCGGTGTTCGTGATAATGGAGAATGGCTGGGAGTGGAAATAGGTGAACCTAAAAAAAGATTTTAAAAAAAAGGTACCAAAATGATTATGACTAAATTTAATTTGGAAGTGTTGGAGAGTCTGTATTTTCAGGTGGGAACAAAATGCACAATTTTTAGTGCATGGTCTATATTTAAATAAAAATAAGTTTTGATGCCTTCAAACAAAATCAACTACTCAAGATTTTGGAACTTAATAAATTTATGTGACTTACCAGAAACAATCTTGCAGCTCATGGTGATTGGCTGAAAAGACTTTCCAGGTGACTCGGTGGTACTGGGTATCTGTCCCTGCGGCATGATCTTGCAGCTGGCTGTAATTGGTTGAAAAGCAGAGCTGCCATGGGAATCCAGGTTACTTTTTTCCACCCCTTTGGTCTGTGACCCAGATCGTTCAGCACATGACAGCCTGACTGACTCCAGTTTTACCCCTGGCATGTAGAAAAAACGAATGAAGAGTGAGTTGAAAGGTACCTTACTTAAGCAGTGTTAAACAGAATAGAGTGAACTAACACAGTCCCTACACAAAGTAAAGTCTGCAGCTTCTGCCCCTTTTAGTTCTGCTGCTCTAGTCAGTTTTCCCAGAGTCACATGTTGCACTGTTTGTAAATCATACTGTTTATTACATAATTACTGTGCTCTATTAGCTCTAGCTGCGTTTCTCGTTTTTTTTTTTGTTTTTTTTTTTGAGGTGTCGTCTTTACTTTTTTCAGATGTTCAAAACGGACCTGATCTGTAAACAATCTGCACACGGCTGTCCTACACTGTTGACGCTGCCCAAATGCTCAAGGAGGAGGTGTCCCCTGCTGTACCTTGGTCCTCTTTAGATTTTTTCTAAAAAATCAACACAACAGGAAGTTTTTTCTTGCCACTGTCGCTTCTGCTTGCTCTTTGGGGGTTTAGGCTCATAACACTAAAGCTGCTTTGTGACAACGCACTGTTGTAAAAAGTATATAAATAAAATACAAAATAAATACTATATAAATAAATTACTTAAAAAAAACTTATCTTAGAACAAACTCTAAGGCAGAAGGACTAAAAATAATTCAAATTTCAATCATCCTTAAATATGACTAGCTAAAAAAATGGTTGCTATAGTGTCAGTAGACAGTTGCTTAGGAAATCAAGGTTGTTGTTGAGGGGTTTCAGATGGTTCCTATGGTATCAGTAGGTGGTGGCTTAGAGAATCTAGGTTTTTTTAACTGGTATTGGTATGCAGTTGCCTACAGAATCCACAACAGATTGACAAGAGTATAGAAATTACATCTCAATTACTAAATTCTGGTGTTTTATTTAGTCTCAATGGCACAAAATTATAAAATTTAGCACTAAGACGTGCATAAAGGAAAAAAGTAAATGGTTTCAACTTTGTGGGAAGGTCCATTAAGGTGTGGCTGGGTCTGCACTCTGACTTGCCCTGACAAACACCTTTAGAATAAACTAGAACAGAGAGTGAGTCAGTCCCTCTCATGCAATATTTGTGTAAATAATAGACTGCACTTTTGGATGAAAAGGCCAAAATCTCTGCGGACACACCACAGAAATCCTGTTAAAAAAATATAAGTGATTGACAAAACCATAAAGAGTGTTTGACAGGTGTAGGTAAAAGGCATTCCAAGTACACTTTTTGTAACTACATTGTAACTTACTAAATTATTAATATGTGCATTATTAAAATGAGCTGTAATGACAAACATCACATAGAATATAACAATAATCGTTGTGTTAGGTTTAAACTCTATTTCTGCTATTTCTTTCAAGATCCTCTGCTAATACTGTGTCATCATACCTTTCTCTAAGATGGAATCAGGAGAGAGCTGGGAGGGAGAGGGGGCACGACGAGAACTGTGGGTCTTCTGGTTTGTAGTCTGACTAGTCAGTGAGCCAGGGACAGTGGCCAGGTGAGAGGAAGATGAGGAGGAGGAAGCCGAAGAAAAGGGGATGAAATCATCTCTTAGAGAGTTTCTGTGCAGCTCAACATCCACCACCTTCAGCAAGAGAAAGAAAAACGTTGTTCATTTTGCATCTGTCTTCATTCAAATGTAAGAAAAAAAATGAAGGTGTAATGAAAACTATTGTTTTGTATACAGAAACAAAACGATAAAAGATTAGCGTTGTTTTTTTTTATATTAACCCATTGCTATAAATATGTACACTGTTTTATACAGTTTATAAAACCTTTTCTAGCAAAAGTTTCAACAGACCCAATGACGTGTCAATGATTACAGACAGAAGACAAGAGACAGAAAATGTCAATTAGTCAATTATATCACGAACACAAATATTAAGTAAAAGATTATTCAGAAATTTACATGAACACTATTATAATAATGCATGTCCTCTCATGCTTTAATGCTTTAATTCATCATTAGAATTCCTCCAAAATTTTTAATAAATTTGACTAAGATTAACAAAGAAAAATTGGATCAGCATTAAGCATCAGCATTAAGTAACATAATACCTTATTATAAAACGGATAGTTCCGGTCCTTAAATCTGATTGGCTGAGCCGATTGTCTAGCCATGACCCTGACAATAACCCACATCTCTGACCGCATCACATTCATTTAAATGCGCAATATAAAATATACAGTTTTTTATAAACTGTGTTTTGTAATCGGCCACTAAATGGCAGTATTTGGTTGTTAAAGAAACCAGAAAGCCTTTACTAAACAAACTGGATTAGGTTGTGAAAGACAAGATTATTAGCGATTTTGCTTTTATTCAACGTATTTATGAATCAAACCTTGTTTTTTTACTATGGTGTGTTGGGAACCGTTTTATAAAAGCAATAAGGCACTCGAGGTTGTGCATTATTGTGAATAAACCATGGGAAAGAGGTGTAAGGCACAACGTGCAATAACACCTATTTCCCGTGGTTTATTCACAATAATGCACGCCCTTTCGTGCCTTATTGTGTCGTCATTTAACATACGCTTTGTATGTACATCCGAAGTGGCTTAAAAGCATCACAAATTAGTTAGAGTCAGAGCACAGGGTCAGGATACAGTACCGTGGTATTGAGGGTTAAAGTCTTTTCTCAAAGAACAACATTGTAAACCCCCAAACACACAACCTAGCTCAACACCCCAAACATAGAGCTACTATGCCCATTATAGTGAATAAAGAACAGTTTAAATCTGACGTCTAACTGTATCTAAACTTTTGGCAGCAATAGAACCTAAGTAGAAAGATTTATTAATTGTTTTAAAGTGCCTTTAAATTTGTCTTAGTCATATCCTGATAATATTGGGTTCAGTGTGTAACATCTCAAGTGCACATATGGATAAACAGAAATCATCAGATCCCTGAACAACATGACTAATCCAAAAATTATTTTGCCCCAAGTACCCCAGTACTGCTTACCGTTTCTGCTCCAAGGGTCTGGAGTCCAGTGTATGTCCTGTCCAGCTACAAAACACCAAGAAGAATTAGAACAAGTTATCAGCTAATGAATCAACATCAATAGAGCAGTAAGAGTCAATAGACCCTGTTATATTTTTTATATTTATGGAATGAGACTTTTCTTCACAGTCTACATTCAAAATGGCATAGTGCCTACTAGTTCTTTATATAGTGTTTTTTACCACGGTGATTTGGATTAAAGTAGCTTTAGTGTTTGGGGCCTGAACCACAAAAAAACAAGCCAAAGTGGCAGGGGCAAAGAAAAACCTCCCTGTTGTAGTCATAATATGTACTACATAGTAGCCAAAAGCCATAATCAAGTATGACTGGTATGTCCACTAGAATGGAGAATGCATCACAGCTGTGATTGCAGGGTTACCACATACTAGCTTACAAGTGCACAATAAAACTGTCACATTAAATGTAAAATAACTGAAAGCAAAAAGTATAATGCGGATTCCTGGTGGAGTTTCCATGTTCTCTCATTGTCCACATGAGTATCCTCCGGGTTCTCCGGTTTACTCCCACAGTCCTGGATTCAAGCTAAATTGACTGCTATAATTGCCCCATATAGTATCTTTATGTGCAAGTGTGAGCCCAGCGATAGATTGGCACCCTGTCCTGGGTGCATCTGCCTAGTGCCCGAAACATTCTCCCCTTGATGGGCATGGGGAACGCCCTGCGAGCAATAAATACAATATATAAATAAAGTAAAAGCATTCAATTTAAATATTTAAAAAGTAGTGTTCTGTAAGTTATAAAAACAAACCAGATTTGTTATCACACATATAGACAAAAGAAATGTGCTTATGTCCTGCTAAAACAAAAAATCCCTTGACACTGCCGCCCCTTAAGACATTTTATAACGCGGTAAAAGATTTTTTTGTTTTGTTTTGTTTTTTTGTTCGTCCAGTTAGGAAGCAACACTGATTTTGAATCAATTTCTCTTGCTGTTGTGCAAATGGAACAGACAACAGGTAGAAATGAGAGGCACTTAGCAAAACAACCCCTATAAAGGAGTGC